>LNAC01000451.1:135348-193436 GCA_002007465.1 Ailurus styani | reverse complement strand
AGCAACATCCCCCCCCCTCCACCTCCTTCCCGGACCCCCACTGGGCATCTCAGCCTCCAGCCCCCACAGTGTGACCTGTGTCTGTGAGCATCTGTGCTTGACCCCGATTTAGTTTGTGTCCTATGGTATCAGAGGGAAAAAAAAAACAAAACAAAACTAAGAGAGGTTATTTTTAGGGCTTGGGTATGTTTAAAAATGTTTCCACATAGACGAATAGAAATTGCTTTTTTAAAAGATTTTATTTATTCGAGAGAGAGAATGAGAGAGAGAGAGAGCATGAGAGGGGAGAAGGTCAGAGGGAGAGGCAGACTCCCCGCTGAGCAGAGAGCCCGATGTGGGACTCCATCCTGGGACTCCAGGATCATGATCTGAGCTGAAGGCAGTCGCTTAACCAGCTGAGCCACCCAGGTGCCCCAAAATTGCTTCTATGCTTCATGCCACTTCAACTCAGGAAAGTTTTTAGAGGAATGCTCTGCTCTGGGATAGACAGAAACCCGTATACCTCGCGATAAAAAGGAATAAACGACTGATCCAGGAACACGGCGCATCTTAAATGCATTGTAAAAATCAGCAGTGTGCAAAGGTCTCAGGACCATTTTATACTCTGAAGTATTGAGAATATTCAAAAGCTTTTGTTTGTGTGGGTTATGTTTTACAGCAACGGAAATTAAAATGAGGACATTCCAACATGTGTATTAATTCATTTAAATATGATAAAACAAACCTGTTACCAATTAACATTTTTGAGAAAAACAATTGTTTTCCCATGCAAAAAAAAAAAGGCTTTTTTTTTTTTTTTTTTTACATTTTTGCAGATCTCTTTAATTCTTGGCTTATCAGAACCTAGGTCAGACCTCCTACCAGCCTCTGCATTCAATCTGTCGTAATCCATTTTTGTGGTTATAGGATTTAAAGAAAATTCAGCCTCACACAGGAATGTATTTGGGGGTGCCTGGGTGGCTCGGTTGGTTAAACAACTGCCTTCGGCTCAGGTCATGATCCCGGAGTCCCGGGATCGAGTCCCACATCAGGCTCTCAGCTCCATGGGGAGTCTGCTTCTCCCTCTGACCTTCTCCCCTCTCATGCTCTCTCTCACTCTCTCTTATTCTCTCTCTCTCAAATAAATAAAAATAAAATCTTTTTTTGAAAAAAAGAAATGTATTTGGGAAATGGAAGAGTATTTTAGCAGCCTTTTTATATCTATTCATCTTTGATACAAATCAAAACCTCACAACTGGCCATTTGTTTTGTTTTTTTTTTAATTTATTTATTTATTTATTTGACAGAGAGAGAGAGAGAGAGAGCACAAGCAGGGGGAGCAGTAGGCAGAGGGAGAGGGAGAAGCAGGCTCCCCACTGAGCAAGGAGCCCAATGTGGGACTTGATCCCAGAACCCTGGGATCATGACCTGAGCTGAAGGCAGACACTTAACCGACTGAGCCATCCAGGCGTACCTAAGTGGCCATTTCTTAAAGGAAGGCCACAGTGGAACCTGAAACCGTATGAGTCAACTTTTCATACACTGTTATGTGAAAATTCATTGGTCTATTTACACTTGGAATGAAAGTCTGACTGCGGATGACATGACGTCATACATAGGCCATCTGGAAAATAACGATCCCCTGAGTTAGGCAGAATTTCCAAACGGTGACACATGTCGTTGTACAATGTTTTAAAAATCACCTGTGTTGAAGTCACCACCAAGCTCACGGGAAAAACCGAGCAGCAGTCAAGCTCACGGGGACACAAGTCTCCAAAATCCTCACCTTCATTTGAAAGTTCCAGTCTCATCCGCAGCAGCAACTATTGTTAGTTATTTTGAGGGACGAGTTCGCTCTCTCTGCACACACACTAAATAACCACAGTCTGCCTGGCATTTGATCTTCGGCAGGTTTGGGTGGCGGGTCAATCCTGTCGCTGGTGCTGGCGATGGCCATGACTCTGTGGGATCGAGCCACAGACCTCTATGCGCACCACTGGGTTCGGCACACGGATTGAAAGGACACAGACTCAGGGAACAGGATTTAATCAAATGAATCACGTTTACAGGCTCCTCAGGGACGTTTGTAAATAATGCCGGCTTTTGTCCTACAGGTGCGGGGTGAAAAACAGGTACCTGTATGACATGGCCCCACAGCCTCGATTTACCTCCCCTGCCTCTGCGTCATCAATGTCAGGGCACACGACGTAAAGGGGGGCAAGTCCCAGTGTTATTATGAAATTAATTGTGACATGCAGACCCCCCCCCAAAGGGGTTAGGGACACTCCCAGAGGCCCACAGAGCACACTGAACACTGCTGGGTCACATTCTTGAAAGAGCTCTCACGCAGGAAGGTGTATGGTGTATGATTCTGTTCATCTTCAGTTCTAGAACAGACAAAAGTGGTCTATGCTGGAAAAAATTACAACAGTGTTGCCTCGGTGGTGGGTGGTCTGAGGGACCACAAGAGACTTTTCTGAGACACTGATAATGTTCTCCAACCTTCTTGGAAATGCAACCAAAACCAAGATAGATTAAGGAATGCAGGGTTCCTCTAATGGTCAAGTTCAGGGCTAGAGAGTTCTTCACTGTGGGGCCATCCTGTGCGATGTCGGGTGTTGAGCCACACCAAACCTCCACCCACTAGATGTCACCGGCTTGATCCCCCAGTTGTGACCACTGAAAACACCCACAGACATTGCCTGAGAGTCCCCTTGGGGACACACTGACCCCAAGCTGAGAGCCCCGGGGATCAAGGGGAAGGATGGGCGGCTATGCGGTAAAGCAAATAAAGCAAAATGCTAATGGAATGAACTGGAAGTGGCGTCCAGGCGTTGACTGTAAAATCCTTCCAGCCTGACTTTGTGTTTGAAACTTGTCCCATAAAAATCTGAGGCAAACATGCTGTCGTTCTGTCCTATCCCCAAACAAGTGTAATATTATGCCGATTATACCTCGATTTAAAAATAAATAAGATTTTTAAAATGCCATTGGGCTATAAGTCCTCTTTTTTGCCCTTCATAGGGTATTAAGATTTAGACATTTCATTGTGTGTCATTACAGGTATTAACGTTGGCTATGATTTTCAAAATTCCGCTGTGGAACAATTCTACTACAGTTTATCCCTTCTCCTCTCAACAGACACCCTTGTTTCCAGGTTCCGCCCCTGCGCCTCTATGACTATGCATCTCTGTGCAATTTGTGACTCAGTGGGCTAGTCTCATTCATGGATGTTTCTTCTCTCACCCTTTAGAGAAGCCTTCCCCACTCCGAGAGCAAATAAAAAGGCACCTATATTTTCTTCTCCTCTTTCAGAGTTTTATTTTCTACAATTCATCCTTTAATCCCTCAGGAGTACGTTATTATCTCGTGGTGGTGCCCCTTCCAGAACTGTGTATAAGCGATTTTTTTCTCCCCTCATGAAGTTGGCGAGTAATATTTGACCATTACGACGTACCTCTTCTTACACAGATGGGGGAAAAAAAAAACCAAAAACCCAAGAACATTCCCCAGAACTGTGCTCTTCACAGCTGGGGAGGATTCTGTCCGCCTCTTAGTGCTCCCACAGCTGTGACCATGTCCACCGGGGACCAAAGCCCCTCGTGAATGTTCGTCTGACCCTACTAATGGACTGTCCATTCCAGTTAGCTTCTAGAACAACCAGACCTAGAAACCAGGGTCCTGACTTCCCTGTGCTTCAAAGGATAAAGAAAAGAAAAGAAAAGAAAAGAAAAGAAAAGAAAAGAAAAGAAAAGAAAAGAAAAGAAAAACAAATGTTTTTCAGATTTTACTTCCAAACCCAGAACTGAATCCACATTGACGGTGCTCTTTGGTCTGGTCACCTGAGCTTGTCAAATGAAAAGCTGGGTGTGAATCCAAAAATTGTTTTCCTTTCCTTCAGGTTTTGGAGAAGTCGGCCCACCTCTGAGCCCGGGGCAAGCAGGCTCAGGATAAATAGGCCCCCAGTGCTTGCAGGGATGTGAAACCCTTTCCAAAACCATGATTCTTGCTTTTGTCCATTTTTCCTTCTCTGTCTTTGGTTTGGCCCCAGGTCTCATGGGTGACATTAGGTCCCCTGTGCGCTGTTCCTGTTGCTCCTATTTTGAAACTGTTTGGGTGTAGACTGTGTGTTTTTTAATATTGGGGAGGGAAAAAATTAATTTCCCATTAACGAACTTATTTATGCAAATGTCACTTTGGAGCTTAACTGATACCATGTGCTTCCTTGGACACCAGCTGATGGGAAGGCAATCAGGAGAGTCACACCAAATGGGGCTGTCCTGGGCTAATGTTTGGTTTTTATGGCTGCCACTAATCCCTGGGGGCTGCTCCTTCCTGATCCCCTTCTTTCCCAGGCTTCAGTTTGGGCATCCCGCGGCCAGAACTGAGGACAGCGAAGCCATGTGAAACTCGTTACCGGGGAAGAACAGAATGGCTCAGGCTGTGGCTGTCCCTCCCTGAGCTTGCCCACACCCACCCCAGGCCCCCAAACCCACACCCTACACTCCTGGAATTTCCATTGTGTTTGGAAATTCTGTGGCTTTCTGAAACAATGCTGGTGTTGCTGTTAGTTAAAGAAAACCAGCTGCAAACTCTCAACCTTTTTTTGCAAGAGACAGTGTTTTAGACTCAAAGAACGCATCTCAGCCTCACCCACAGTGCCCACCACACACACACACACACACACACACACACACACACGCACGCACGCACGCAGGCACACTTCAGCGGAACGCCACGCTGTCACCGATCTCGTTCCTTCTGACACCCGACTAGCAAGGGGCACTGTCCAACGTGGCCTGCTGCTCTGCTGGGAAGACTCATCATCCACTGCCATCGCAGGTGGCCCGTCGCTCTGAGATGTGACCCCCGGTTCCTCACCACCTGCAACCGTCCGCTCCAAAACAGTGGTGTTACCTGCCCCTCATCCCCCGGGAGATGAGGCTTCCCAAACCCAATCCTGGAGGAGAAATGGAAGGAGAGACCATCCTGTGGTCACTTGACCTTCCTGAGCCTCATTCCCGCATCTGTGGAAAACAGAGCCAGTGGGGATAATTCCGACCCTACAACCCACAACAGGGTTCCTGCGGGAATGAACGTGAACGTGGATGAAAGGCTTCAGAGACTGGTTCGTGGGACTCACTATTGGTGGTTATTATTAACCGTGCGACGGCACTGCTCTGTTCCTCTTATTTTCTGGTCCACACCTTCCCCATCACCCACTGGACCACGTGCTCCTGAAAGAGAGGCCAGAAGTTCTGTAGGAAGGGCCTGGCAGGCAGGGGTCCCCCCGAAGGCCCCGCATCCTGTTGGGGTCCCACCTGTCATCACGCCTCCTACAAAGGCAGATGAAGGAGCTCAGCAGAGCGTGGCCTGTTCAGAGCCCTCAGAGGAGCGAGGGCAGGTGGAATCTGCCCCTCACCCCAAAAGCCTATGGGGAAGTGCCAGCAGCCGGGAAGGGGGTCACGGCTGTCCCTTGCCACCACCGCCTCTGCTGGAAAATGGGGAGCTGACTGGAAAAGCAACAATCAGGCAGGAAAGTAGGCAAACAATTAATACACTCTCTCTTTCTTTCTTTTTAAAGATTTTAATTTATTTGAGAGAGAGAGAGAGAGAGAGAGAGCACGAGCGGGGGCAGAGGGAGTGGGGGAAGCAGACTCCCCACTCAGTGCGGAACCCAGTGGGACTCGATCCCGGCACCCCAGGGTCATGACCTGAGCCAAATGCAGACGCTTAACCGACAACCGTCCAGGGGCCCCACGGCACGGGTTTCTAATACAAGCATGTGTTTGGAGCCCATTTGTGACTGTGTTTTCACTCTCGGACAGACACAGAGAAGAAACCGTGGGTCGGAATGAGAAAACAGCGGGCGGTCCCAGAACCCACGGTCTCGGAGGGATCCCCGTAACCCGAGGTGGCAAGGTCCGAAATGCCCCCACAACCCGGGGTTCAGGTGTGGCCGCGAGGACCCTGCCGAGGTGCACAAAAGGCAGGAATTAAGAGCCAGTGACTTTTTAATGGCTCATTTCTGCCCCACGCTCCCTTTCAAAAAGGGCTCGTCCTGTTTACTAATTCATAGGTTTGGAACTAGAAAGCCCCCTCCAGCCCCCTCCAATGCACATTTGTTGATGAGAATTCTTAGCTAGACCCTACATGTGGGTTACGCAGCGAAGCTGTCCACTCCTGAGCAGCCCCGGCCCCCAAATTGCATGCTGCACCCCACGGAGCTCCTGGGGTCCTCCTCCCCACCGGGGCTGGCAACGGGGCCAAGGGGGCTGGTTCTCGGCCTCCGGGGGAGAGTTAATAGTCAGATCCCGAGATCCCACAGTGACGGGTGAAAACCCAGCAGCTGCCTGTGCTGTCTCCCTCACCCTCCTGTTCTTCCTTCTCAGGCGGGCAGAAGGGGAAGCAGGAAGGGGGGAGGGCACCAGGGAGCCTCTCGGTTTCCCCTGAGCTCCCCACACCCAAGGCAGCTGCTGATCCCATACCCGCTCATGCCACCCCAAAAGCGGACCAAAGGGACAGAAACGCATTAGCTGGAGGGGCTATGACGCACCCCACTGAAGAGCCCTGATGTTACTGCTCGGGTGACATGAACACACCGACAGAAATCCGGATCCCTGGGACTCAGCCTCCGAGTTCTGGGGGTCCCAGCCATGGCCTCTGCCCTCTGCTCTCCGCCCTCCGCCCAGTGCATGGGACATTCGTCTACTGAACTGGAGGTGGGCTCTCTTCAGAGGTACAGTGCAAAAGTCATCCATCAAAATGAACAAATACTGTATGACCAAGTTGGGACTCGGAAAAAAAAAAAGGAAAACACACCAGGCTAAATTCTGGTTCTGCCACCAGTTGGTTAATCTCGAGCGCTCATCTCTTCTCCCTGTGCGCTTCTGGTCCTCGCTTGTAAAACTAAGGTGATGTAAAAACCTAACGGGCTGGGTGGTGATGGCCCAGTGAGATACGTGCCCCTCCCTGGTAACAGTTACCATCGTCACCATCACACAAGTCAGGAAGCCACTCTGACCTTCAGTGTCCTCATCTGAAAAATGAGGTTAATAAACTTTAGCAGGCAACTGCCCAGGGTTCTTGGGGGGCCAGGGGATGTCACGAGATTACATGCTAGAAATAATATGTGGGTTGCAGTATTAAAACAATTACAACCAAAAAAACAGAAGAAATCTTCCATGGTCCAAATTTTAGACAGAAAGTGTTCCAGAACAAAAAAACATCTCTCCTTAACACAAAGTTTCCTCTGTTTCACTGCTGAATTGGGTACAGGTTTTTGTAGGTTTTTTTTTAACCATGTATAGCTCTTTCTCCTCTCGAGTTCTATCCCTGGAGAACAAACGGGGCCTCGGAGGGGAGCTAGCCATTGGGCCTCTGTCCCCAGATGAGCAGACAGCAATGGGGGGGGGGGCAGCCTCCCTGCCAAGACCAGCATCCTTCCCTGCCCAAGGAATGCCTCTGAGCTGGATCAGGAAACCATTAAGCCCCAGCTCTCCCAGAACTGTAACGGATGAGTTGCTAGAATGGTCTCAGCGATGAAAAAAGGCAGACGTGAAACACTTTCATATGAAACAATTTAAAAAAAAACAAAACATGTATCACAGTGGAGACAGAAATACAGCCTTCCTTGAAGGATCACTAAACCCAGTCAAATCTTTCCACACCCTTGGTCCAAAAGGACCAACCTGCGAAAGAAGAGAGATCGACTCCTACCCGGAATGCTGCAGAGCCAAATGAGGCTTATTCCCAGGGGAAGAGCTCCCCATCTGACGAAAGGAGTTCTTCCTCATTTAAAATCTGAAGATAATTCCTAAGAATGCAACGCCTTCCAAAAGGCTACAATAAATCAATTTTTCTTGCCTGCATACAATCTAGACTTAGCTACTTAGTTCATCTTAATAAACAAGTTGCTCATTCAAAGGAAAATAAATGAAATGTTTTGCCTTGAGGGACGGTTTTATTTTTAATAGTTTGGTACTACGGTGACAGAAGTAATATTCTGCAGTGTGAATTGCCTTTTGTTCTTTGGGAGCTCTTGCGGACAGAGTGGGGGCAGGGTGGGCGGAGGGGCTGCCATCTTTCTGAGTCTACCCTGTGCGGGAGCATGAGCGCTGGGTCTCTCTCCTGCTCTTGTCTTTGGGGCAGACACATCTGCTCTTGCAAGGAGCTCCAATAAAAGAAATGATGCTTTATCTTCCGGAGATATCAATGCAACGTGGAGCAGTTTGGGATTTATTTAGGTAAGTCGAGCCAATAGAAATGGAACTCAAGGGGCGCTTGGGTGGCTCAGTTAAGCATCTGACTTCAGCTCAGGTCATGATCTCGGGGTCCTGGGATTGAGCCCCGTGTTCAGGCTCCCTGCTCAGTGGGGAGTCTGCTTCTCCTTCTCCCTCTGTTCCTACCCCCGTTCATGCTCTCTCTCTCAAATAAATAAGCAAAATCTTTAAAAAAAAAAAAAGTAGACCACAAGAAGAAGGGGTTTCTCCTAAAGAAATAACTAGCACTACAACTATGACACTGGGGTCTGACTCCCTTAATATGAAATCTTGAAAGGAAGGTTAGATCATACCAAAGTCATAGCATTCCACATGATGAACGTAGAGGGCACATTTTCAAACAATCTAAAGAATTAACATTATTAGTCCAAAAAAAAACCATCATCATGTAAGTCCCTAAAGAAACACAAAAGCCCAGAGATGATACACAGAGTCCCAATTTCTACTGTCCCAGCTTCCCAGAAGGTTCCCCAAATCCAACCTTAGAGGATGTAAGACCCTCAGGAGGGGAAACCAGGTCCAGTTCCCTTCTGCAGCCCCTGAGCCCAGTGTAACACCTGGCATGGGGGAGATGCTGAACAAACATGTGTCAGATGGATGGACAGGTGGACAGATGGATAGATGGATGGATGGACGGACGACGGATGGATGGTTGGATGGTCGGACAAATGAACACATGAGTGAACTAACAAATGAGATGAATCCTCAGAGGACAAGTCTCCATGGGCTTTCAGAAATGGGAGAGAGAGAAGTTCTGTCTCCACGCACCCTGAAGAGAGAGATCCCCTTCACGACTGAGCACATCAGTTCCCTAGTGTCAGAGGCATGTTCCAGAATTGGGGAGCTCTGTTCCTCTCCTGAACTGAATCTACTCCATAGGAATTCTTCCCGACATCCTCCCAACAAACCAGTGAAGGGAGGCCCCTAAGACCACATCCCATCTGGGCAACTGGCTGGTCACCCAGGAGCCAGGAAGTACAGTTAACCCTTGAACGACATGGGGGTTGGGGCACCGACACCCCTCCCTCTGTGAGGTCGGAAATTTTGACTCCCCCCAGACTAAACTATTAATAGCTTACTGTTGATTGGAAGCCTTACCGATCACCTAAATATTTGATTAACACATATTTTGTATGCTCTATGTAGTATACGGTGTATTCTTACCATAAAGTAAGTTAGAGACAAGAAAATATTTTTAAAAATCATATGTTAGAGAAAACACTATTATAGCACTGGACTGTATTTACTAAAAACAGACAAACACGTACAAGTAGACCCATGCCGTTCCAACGCAGGTAGTCCAAAGGCTAACTGCATTTGGCTGCCACTCCTCCCCGGGGGCTGCCATCGGGCTGGCACAGACACCAAGGACACCTCTCATTACCATCTGAGCCACGCAGAGGCTCATCAGCAGGGGAAGAGTTTTAGCCTGGGAAAAGGAAGAGAAAGAAACAGAAGGGAAGGGCTAAGGAGAAAGATCTAAGCAGAAGAGAAGAGGTAGCCCATCAGCTGTCAGTGAGGTCCAACTGAAAGGTCACCTCCACCTTCCCTTGTCAGCCCGTCCCACACGTCGCTCCCTCTTCTGAGCCCCCATTTTGTGGTTCCGCCTTCCTGTGTTAGCACCTACCAAACCCTACCAGGTACTCATGCTCTTTTCTCTGCTGCCCTCCCAAGAAACCACACGCTTCTTAGGACAAGACAATGTCTTGCTCACCTCTGTCATTCATCAGAGCTCTGGTCTGGTGTTGGGACACGACATGAAAACATGGGGGGCACTTAGAAAACATCGACTGATGGAAATTGAGTAGAAAGTGAAATAAAAGAAGGGAGGGAAGTAAATTACAGACTCTGAAGGGGCCTGGAAGATTCAAGGAAGACAGAACTATGTCAATTCAGAGACAAATAAGAAGACGGCACAGCGGGAACAAAACATCAGGAGAAGATACGCCAAGAGAATGATGAAGCAAAATTCAAATGAGGAAGTGCAGAAAATAAAAATGTTAACTTACGTTATTAATTTTCATGTCAGAAAATTTTTTTTAAGATTTATTTTAGAGAGAGAGAGAGAGAGAATCTCAGGCAGACTCCACACTGAGTGTGGAGCCCAACCCGGGGCTGGGTCTCACGACCCTGAGATCACGACCTGAGCCGAAGCCAAGAGTCAGATGTCCAACCGACTGCACCACCCAGGCACCCCTCCTGCTAGAATATTACAGTAAACCCATCCACACCGCTATCAAAGATTTCTCTTCCACGTGGCCTAAGATGCGAGAGAAGAGGCTGAAATGACCCCAGACAACGACAAGCAGAGCAGCATTTCTCAACTTGGGGAAAATGGGGGCACGCTGGTACCGCCAGAGCAACACACTCATGGCTGGGGAAAAAGGTTTTCCCCTTAAAATATCTTTTTCATCACAGGCCAACTCCATTCAACTATAACTTGTTTTTGGAGTTCTGGCAGGCCAGGAAAAAAAGTATACTTTGCTTAGAATTACATGGAAGATACCCAGTGGTGTGCACACCAGGGTCTTGTACCACTTGCGTCGTACGTCCTCTAAGCTCCTTCACTTACAGAGGGGTGAAGAGTCGGCCTCGGATCGACACCCACTCCCCGTAACACGGGACATCAGCAGCCATGTGAGGCATGGGCACACTAAGCCAGTCCCTGCAACCCAAGACTGGGAAATGGACACTGGCCTCCTAGTTGCAAAGTCAGGCTTCTACCCTTGGCCTGAGTTCTAGAACCCTGTGGGGAATGTAGGCTGAAGACGTCCCGACCTCCAGAAAGAGAAATGAATGCCCAGACTTTCCAGCCACAGAAGAGCCATCCCAGGGGGGCCCCCCATTTCTGAACTCGAGCATGGGGGTACCGTCCACGTGTCCTCTCTTTCTCTGAAACGATCTCCCTGCTAACAAAATTTCAGCTTCTGGTTCCTTGGAAGAAAAAGCATCCCAGGAAGGGGCACGGAAGGCCTGAGGGGGGCGGGGTCTTGCTCCGTGGGAAGGAGTGAACTGCATTTCAGATTTCCAATTTTGGCAACATTTGTGTTCCACGTACGAGGATGATACCACAATACCCAAACTATGGAGAGAGCCCAGGTGTCCACTGACAGAGGAATGGATTAAAAAAATGTGATGTAGGGCGCCTGGGTGGCTCAGTGGGTTAAAGCCTCTGCTTTCGGCTTAGGTCATGATCTCAGTGTCCTGGGATTGAGGCCCACATCGGGCTCTCTGCTCAGCGGGGAGCCTGCTTCCTCCTCTCCCTCTCTGCCTGCCTCTCTGCCTACTTGTAATTTCTGTGTCAAATAAATAAATAAAATCTTTAAAAAAAAATGTGATGTATATCTACACATACAATGGACTATCTCTCAGCCATCAAAAAAACAAAAAGAAAGAAAAGAAATCTTGCCCTTTGCACTGATGTGGATGGAACTAGAGGGTGTTATGCTGAGCAAAACAAGTCCGTGAGAGAAAGACAGCTATATGATCGTACTCCTCTGTGGAATTTAAAAAACAAAACAGAAAAGCATAGAGGGAGGAAGGGAAAAATAAAACAAGATGAAATCAGAGAGGGGGACGGATCATAGGAGACTCTCAACTGCAGGAGGCGAACTGAGGGCTGCTGGAGGGGTGGGGGATGGGGTAACCGGGGGATGGGCACTGGGGGGGCACTGGACGGAATGAGCACGGGGTGTTATATGAGACTGATGAGTCACCAAATTCTACCTCTGAAACTAACAACAACAAAAAGACAGGAAGAGCTGAGAAACGGGCAAGTCCTCAGAAGGGCCGTGGCAGGCCGTATTCATTTAAGCAGGCAGCAAGGAAGAAAAGAGGACGCTCCCACCAGGGTCTCCGTGTGAGAAGACGGCCCGAAGTGGTCATATGGCCCTTCTCCAGGCCCCCCACCAGCCTGAGCGTCTGTCTTTCGGGGTTAATTGTGGGAACCGAGCCCCCTTAGGGCCCGGTTAATTTCCTTTCCCTCCAGAGATTCATTCTTAAAAATCAGAGATTGACCTAAATTGTTTTGAACCAAAAGGAAATCAAAATTGAACTAGGTTAATTGAAAAAAAAAATAACGCTCCGACTACATCAGGGGTCCCCCCCTCCGGCCCCCTGCCTTGGAAAACCCCACTGATTTAAAGGATATCGGTCAATAGACCTAAAAATGCATTACTGTTGTTTATTAACTTGAGCTTTCAACTAAGTGGGTCAACTTCCTACTCCGCGTTCGCTCCAGGGAGAACACCCATAAATGATGATTGGAACCCTTTTGTAATTATAGGCACGGAAAATGCCAGCTGTAGACTCACTGCATTCAATTCACGGGTATTAAGAACTCATTAAGTGGCTGGTACTCCTCTGAAGAGCGACCCGTGACCAGCAGCAACAGGGGTGAATTAGGACGAGCGAGCCCAGGCTGCTCCGTCCCACCCCGGAGACACCTGTCGCCGTGGCTTCACGCAAAGCGCACCCGGTGAACCGACTCTGGCTCAAAAACCAGGGGCGGCGTCTGCGTTCACACCCGCAGGGACGCGGAGGGCAGCCCCCCTGGGCTGTGTCCTTTTGATGGCGCGAAAGTAGAAAGGGAGACCCCACGAGCCGGGCTGGGGCAATGCGGGGTTCCCTGAGGAGGGAGGGGACGGAAAACCTTCCAGACTCCCTCCCGGCATCCAAACCTGTTGGTCAACAGGAGAACGAGCTGAAGACAACGGGGGACCTCATGGGTTTGTGTCCCTCCTGAGAGAGGAAGGTGCCGCGGAGGTAGGTGGCAGGGTGGCCTCCAAGGACCGGATTTTCAGGCCCGGCCACCGCACTTTCTAGTTCATCAGGAGCAACCCGCCTCCTCCCTCTGGGCCTCCAGTGCTCAGCCTTCAACACGGAGATGAACAGTGTGCTTCTCTCCCGAACGCGACGTGGAGGAAGTGCTTCTCCCGTGGAAGTCTCCACGCACCCCATCGCCGAGCCCTGAGCCGGAGGCCACGGCCACCAGCCACCCACGGGGAAGCCAGAGCAGCCCAGATGGACGCCCGGGAGGACCTGCGAGGGGCAGGGAGGAGCGGCGTCCTGGGGCTCAGCAGCGGTGCTCCCTCCAGCCTCCAGACCCCTGCGCTGTGGGGGGCACCGCCTCTCGTGATCCCGGGGGGCCCGAGCTCTCTCCCAAGTCCCTCGCCCTCCCCCGGGGGGCACCCTGTGGAGCTCACGTCCCTGGGGGCCTACTGAATGGAAAGGAAACGTGTCTGGGAGGGTGTGGGGCCAGCAATAAGCCCAACCGCGTTTTCTAAGACACAGAGGAAAACCCAAAAACTGCTCCCAAGAGAAAACTCAATGAAGCTTGATAGAAAGTTCTTTCACTGTTTGCAGGCACCATAAGGAAAACGAAGGCGAAGAGAAAGCAAAGAGGCCGTGTTTCTTGACAAAAGATTAGCCTGAACTCTTCCAGACATACTAAGGAGCATAAGGAAGGAAATAACGAACACCACGAATCCACAATGTGGCCCAAGAGACAAAAAAACACGACCGTCACATTCGAAGGTTTCTTCCAAAAGGACAAGTCCGTGCGCAAGCACAGGGAGAAAGGCCGAGCTCGGACCGAAAAAGGGGTGCTGGGGACCCGAAGATGCCGTGTCCCTCCCCCATCGAGTCACAAAGCTGGCCCTCTCCTCCCATTTTGCACAAAGTCATCTCATTATGAGAATGAGCACATGACCTGACAGGTTATAACCCGCCTCCGACCTCCATTTCCCGTTTGACCTCCAACTCCGTCCTTACACATCTCCAACCCCCAAGTCAAAGCCAACCGCAGCTGGGCACCTGGTACTGTTTCTCCCCTGTGTGCCCCGTGTTCTCTGAGTTCACACCTACAATGACCGTCCTCCAGGCCAGCCCCTCCAGGAAGCCCTCCTGGCTTACCCTAAACACAAGGGGCAAAGTCTAAGTCCTGCAGCCCCTTTGGGACATTCTAATGATCATTTTGGGTCTTTGCCTTTCCAGTTCTGCATGAAGGTCTGCACTTGACCTCTCCTCTCCACTAGACTGATCCATTTGCTAATGTTCTCTGGGTACCCACAGCGTTCCAGGTTCTAGGCAGTCTCCAAAGATGAAGCAGGGAAGACAAGGTCCTTGGCCTCAAGGGGCTTACAACCCGTTTGGGAAATAACTAACCCCAGTAGCATTCAGAACGCGCCTCGGACAGCCACGGGTCTCACCTTCATTTTCCCTGAGTGCTCCGCACAGAGCAGATGGCCACATGATGCCCAGCAGATGCGTGGAAGGAGCAAGAGGTTCATCTCTAAGCCCATCAGGAAGGTATGCATTGAGCCAGCCGAGCTCATGGAGACCTGGGCATGGGGGCGGGGGGGTCTCTGCATGCCATGTGCACAGCGCACAGCTACCTGCCTTACCTCTGCTCCTACCCCAGAAGGCTTCCGGGGCCGCCCTGAAAACCCGCTCCACCCGGACACATGGCTTGTTGGGTGGGAAGAAGCAGATGACAGGGAAAGAAGCTCCTGTTGGGTCTCCCCGTGCCTCCCTGGGCCTCTGTTCCTCGAAACCGCTAACCTGAGGACCTTCTGTGCCCGTGCCACCTCTAAGGAAAGAAAAGAAGTTCCCAGCAGACGCAGCCAACTGGCTCTCCTGACGGGGCCGAAGCAAGGCGGCTCTCCAACAAGTCTGCTTATTTCAGAGCTTCGGAGAAGAGCCACCCCCTGAAAATGACCGGCTTGGGTCAATTACAGAACCCAAGGGCCTGGGGAGCCAGGAGATGAAGGCACATTCCAGCACGCCACACTCCAGTGGATTGGCCGTGAAGTGGGACGATGGGCTAAAAGATGTTGTTTGGAGCGCCTCATTAATAAAATTCAAAACTGCGTTCTGCAATTACGTGCAATCATCGGTTATTTTTCCCCTTGCCAAGTACAGTCCCCCTGCCAATCTGCTGCTTTGGTTTCAATTGCCAGGAACACGTCCCGGGCTTGCAGGTGAGGAGAGAAGAGGGGCTCGATCCGAGGAGCCCTCCATCAGCTCGCGGAGAGTAATTATCTATCAGTTGAGGAAAGAAACCTGCTGTGAAAGGAAACCGGGGTGCGTCTCTCTGAGGGGGTGCTGGGGCTGCAGGGCCCACCTCCTGGGACTTCTCCATCTGCCTCCTGCGGCCAGGAAGCCACCAGAAGGGCTGCTCCTCCCTGCGTCCCCGCATCAGCACCCCTGCCGACGTGTGCACCTGCTGGGGGGCGGCCTGACGCATGACCGAGACGTGCGCTTTTCTTTACCAAAAAAGCATGAGAGCAACAATGTGGGGGATGAGAACTGACGTTCGCACATGTGAGGCGGGTGGTGGCAAGTGGAAGAAAGCTCCCAAACCCTTTAGAACGGGTTTCTTCCAACACGAGTCCCCAGGGAAATGCCGGCGCGTTTCCTATGGCGACCCGCCTTCACCCGGCCCCTCCTACTGCACTCGCTTCATTCATTCCCTGGGCAGCACTCCTTTCTGCCCTCTCTGGGGCAGCCCCGAGATGGGTGCGGGGACCCCAGGCTTCCCCTGACAAGGGGGGGAGGATACCCTCAGAGCCAATCAGACCCATTTAGATGCCACGTGCTGATTCAGACTGGATCATGCCCGCGGGTCAAAATCATCCAGGCCCAGTTCTGTGATCTCCATAGTGTGATACTCTACATGTTTTCCTATTCCTTTTTTTTTTTAAGATTTTATTTATTTATTGGACAGAGAGAGAGAGACAGCGTGAGAGGGAACACAAGCAGGGAGAGTGGGAGAGGGAGAAGCAGGCTTCCCACTGAGCGGGGAGCCCGATGTGGGGCTCGATCCCAGGACCCTGGGATCACACCTGAGCCACAGGCAGCTGCTTAATGACTGAGCCACCCAGGCACCCCTGATTTTCCTATTCTTGGTCTCTTTCTGTGTGTTCCACATTCTCTATAATGGGTATATGTCACTTTTATAAACAAAGGTATTTAATTTATTTATTCCAGGAAGAAGACGCATCACTGCGTTCAACATTTGTCTTCTCTTCCCACTCCTCCCCACCCCTCACCCGGAAAATCAATTTAAGACACGTCACGTGAGATACAAGGAAAGTTGACAGTGCCCAGGACAGACACGAGCAACGGATGCAGGTGCGACGCAGGCTCGGGCTTCACCTGTTTCTGGATCCAGTGACGCCACTTCTCCCCAGCAGAGCCACTTCTCCCAGAAGATTTTCCCAGAGATGTGTCTTCAGCCTTTGCAGGATGCTGGTGATTAATGGGGGACTCCTGTACCTCGGGAAGGACCCCCAGTGGGAGCCAATGGAGAGGAGACTCTGGACCCTTCGCCGGGTTTCCCGTCAGCTCCGAACCAGATGCGGTGCAAGCAGGTGCACGGGGAGATTCTTTACCTGCCGTGTCACCAGGCTGCTTGCTTTCCCAGGTGAACGACAGTCGTGTAATTACTGTGCAAATGTGGTTTGCCCCCACATCACTCTTAGGGTAACTGGTGTAGCCGGCTGAACGTATTATTGTTATTATTACTACTGTGCACTTCAAGCACTATTTCCCCTTGATTCTTAGGAGAAGACTCAATAAGGTAGAATGATTTCTGGGCCTTGGCTGTTCTATACGGATGAGAATTAGCGTTCTTTCCACACACCTTCATGATAATTCCACCACGAATTATAGAAATAATTCTGGCACACTGTGCTTAGAGTAAACTGCATTTACAAAAACAATAAACTATAGTAATGGTCCTTTTAATAGAATCTGCTACTGCTGTGTGCACAAAACCCAGTGTTTGGGGAGACTGTGCGAGAAGATACTCCCATGGCCTGAATTTACAAAGGATGTTAAACAAACACACTGACTCCCTTTTATAGCCCCAATCAGGGCTGTTAATGAACAATTAAGTAGTATCTCACAAAATAAAGCCCCGTGGCAGGAAAAGATAAAAACCTGAAATTTTGAGGGGCATTATTTGCTTTGATGTTGAGACAGAGCCATAAGAGGAACTGAAGAGGTCCTTACAACGCAGACGACGCATTTCGTTACAACTGCAAATTAGTACAGTATCTAGGGTGATGCTCCAAATAGCATTTCAACTTAGTGCCCCAGCTGGACTACTTCATATGGGAGTTATCATCAGCCAGGAAGCTTAAGGGTGATTTGTTTGTCCCTTCCTAGGTCTAATGGGCCTTCCAGCTCCCCACCAGGAAACCCCCGCCCCAGACCCCCCACTATTTCCCTGTCTCGCTGCCGCCCAAGCCAGGCAGGACAGTGGCTACCCCAGGATGTGGGAAGTAAACCTTCAACATCTTAGTGTGAAGATGTAAGCTAGTTGTGGCTCCCTGTGAGACATCCGTGTAGGGACATGAATAGCTTGGGGTTTATCCTCTTCTGGGGAACCGGACTCAGATCCTGACAACATTCAGGAAGCCTCGGTTAGCGGCGCCCGGGTGGCTCAGTCGCGAAACGTCTGCCTTCAGCTCAGGTCATGATCCCAGGGTCCTGGGATCGAGCCTCGCATCGGGCTCCCTGCTCAGCGGGGAGCCTGCTTCTCCCTCTCCCTCTCCCTCTGCCCCTGCTGGTGCTCTCTCTCTCTCTCTCTAATAAATAAAAATCTTTAAATAAATAAATGTTTGTTGAGTGAGGGCCTCTGAGGGAAGCAGGACAGGAGAGTAACGTGGGTCCTGGGTACGTTCTGGATATTTCCCCTGTCTGAACCCATCCTCGGGCCAGCCCACGTGTGAACCAACTATCCTTCGGCCCACTGGCCTTACGGTGCCATCAGCTTCCTTGTTACCTCAACCCACTCTCAACTGGAGAAACTGAGTTTCAGAAAAGTTCAGTAGCCTGTGGATAGGAATCTGGACCGTGGTCTCCCAGACATCAAAGCCCGTGCTCTTTCCTCCACATCCTGTTGGTCCCTGTACCCCACCACCGCAAGTGAACTTTTTCAATCACTTCTTGGAGCATTTGGTTAAGGTGGAGGTGCGCAAGGGTGGTGTTCTGCAGTACAGAAGGCGGGTGGTGTCATGAGGGGCCAGGGACACAAACGTGAGGTCTCCCTGCCAGGGGTTCCCCAGTCCTGCTGGACGAGCGTTGGGACAGTGGGCCGTGGCCTGCACTGAGGGGCCAGGGGAGGGGCGGTACGAAGGACACAGGCCCTCCAATTGGGATAATTGAGTGCATGTGGCCTGCCTCACAACCCTAAATAAAGATACTCTGTCATGCTGATGCCCTAAGGCCAACACAACCTAGCCCGACAGGCCTCCTGCCTCTCAGTATTCAGAGGGACTTAGAAAATAGCAGCAACATCCATTAGGAGCGCCTTCAAAACCCCCACAGGAAATACCCGGCTCCTCCCCAAAGCAGAAAGTCCAGCCACTGCCTTGGGTACAATCACACCCCCTGTCGCGAAGGTTGGCTGGGGGTTAAAAAAAAAATTCTCCCTATTAAACCAATCCCTAGGGCAGCCTGGTGAAATTTAAATGGATCCCCTTAGCCCGCCTGTCCTGGGAAAGAGGCCTGTTTCCATTTCAGAACACACTTTAAATGGTAGGTGACGGCTTCTGGTACCGTTTAGCTTTGATTTCTCCAGGTGGTGAATCTAAGGAAGCAGAAAGCTGGTTTTATATCAAAGCAAAGATCTAAGACCTCAAATTACAAGCCATTTATTGCAGTGATCCTCTGCCTCTAGGTGGTTGTCTTAAAAGTTACGAAGGTGCAATTATCCAGGTGGCTAATAACCTTTCTGAATTCAGAATTCCAGTGGCCACAGACAAAACCGTAGGCAGGGCCGCGGAGCCGTAAGGCAAACGGGACAAATCTGGAAACGTTGAGAATGTGGCTGCCGGTCACTGGCCCTCACTGGCCCCGGCGAGACCTCGGCATCCGTCCTCTCTGCCAGAAGACTGTGCCGGCACGGTGTTCTTTGGGGCAGGACATTCTTCTCATTATTACCCACCTTCTAACTGCTGTGTTATTTCAAAATGGAACGGACCTGGCGCATTGGTGTGTGTGACCTGTGATACTGTGAAAACGGCGGAGAGGGGGGTGAGGTGAGGCGGTGGGCATCCCGAGCTGCGTCTCCCTGGGGCAGGGGGGCCAGCCCCCGAGGGCCCAGGGCTCAACCCTGACTCCCATGCTCAGCCGTGTGGCCTCGGGCCAGCGAGTCCCTTCGCTACTGAAATCTGCAGCTGCCTCGTGGGTCAAATAAAGTGGCAACACCCCAGGCTAGGGGTGATCCTGGGTTCCTGGTGTGGGACTAATAAACATTTTTTTTTTTTTGGTGGAATCTGGTTACCTCTTCCAAAAAACCAGGACAGAGAGGCATCAACAGGACAGCACAAGGGCTCTACCCTACTTGAAAAAGGCACAACCCGTAGCCCCTCTGGGGCAGTGAGACTTATGCCTATACCTGCACGCTGTGAGTTCAAGAACGCTTGGAAAATCCTGTTACCCCAAAACCAGCCCCGCCCACATCTGAAATGGAACAATGAGAGAGTCGCTCCTTTTGAGGAAAGCTCTGATTTCTACGAAAAGGCAAGTTCCTCTGGAACACGTGACAGTCATTTTACAGTGACAATTTTTCATCCTCTTCTGGAAACAAAGAGAAAAATGTCCATGAAGGCAACCAGGGACGGAAGGAGGGAAGTAGGGGGCAGCCCCTCAGGGGGAGGGACGCACAGTTGGGAAGCTGGAGAAATTTATGAGCAGACATGTACATTTCCACCCACAAAGACAGCGACTCACTCTCCTGGGGACGAAGACTGCCGAGCAGCATGTGTGGGTTAACACTTGCATTAATTATATTCCGAAATATTTAGGATTTCAGCCACAATATTCCTTCCTCAAAGTCCCCAGAGCCGCGGAAGATTTAAATATTTTGTCTAGGAGATTATCAGGGCTCTAGACAAGATCAACCAGACTCAAGAGACCAGAAGGGAAATAAAACACTGGTTCATGAAATTCTGTTCCTTCCTTGCTGAATGCCATGTGCTCCTCTAACTGCCTCCCAAGCCTCGCTGAGCATCTGTGAAAATGAGACGCAGGAGAGAAATGAGATTTGGGAATGTCGCTGCCCCTATCGTGGAAATTAAAAATAAGCAAGCCAGTAAAGGAAGAGCTTAGTGAGATCAACGGGGCCGTATATTCCTTGTGGGGGGTTAAGACCAGCCTGCACACCTCTTTGCATCCCATTGCACACATCAAGTGTGGGTGCGTGCTAAGGTGCTGTTGATTTATTACCAGATTATAAACCGTATGAGGGTAGAGACTGGGTTGGTTTGGTTGACTATCAAAAATACCTTACACAAATGCTTGACCTATATCTGCCCTTCAATAAATATTTGCGGACTGCATAGCTGGTGGCTGGTTGGATGGATGGATGGATGGCTAGTTGGATGGATGGATGGATGGATGAATGGATGAATGGATGGATGGCTGCTGGCTGGCTGGATGGATGGATGGATGAATGGCTAGTTGGCTGGATGGCTAGATGGCTGATAGCTAGCTAGATGAATGGCTGGATGGATGACGGGATGGCTGGCTGGCTGGCTGGCTGGATGGATGGATAGATGGATGGATGGATGGATGGATGGATGGCTAGTTGGCTGGATGGCTGGTGGCTGGTGGCTGGCTAGATGGATGGATGGTTGGCTGGCTGGCTGGCTGGCTAGTTGGATGGCTGGATGGCTGGCAGGCTGGATGGATGGATGGATGGTGGCTGGCTGGATGGTTAGTTAGATGGATGGATGGGTGGGTGGGTGGATGGATGGATGGATGGCTAGTTGGATAGATGGATGGCTAGTTGGATGGATGGATGGATGGATGAATGAGAGATGCATGGGCCAGATCATTTTAAATCTGGAAACAAAGGAGCATCCCCAATTCTCCCCCTTCAGCTACCCCCGACTACCCAACTTATCCCTCCGAGCCCCACCAGGCCAAGGAAGGAAGGTGGGAAAGAGGAAGGGAGGGAGGGCAAAATGTATGTGGAGGGGGGGGCTGGAGTGGCAAGGATCCATTACAGACACCAACACTTCAGCCTCTTTGGGCATGGAGACCTTGCACCCTACCAGGCCGAAGTATAAAAACATACAGATTTGCTTCCCACATAAATTGCAAGTAATAAAAGTTGAGAGGTAAAGGGTTTTCTAGGTACTACATGAGGAGCAAGGCAACCTGTGCTTCACCTTTGCTCTGACTGGCATGGTGACCTGGAAAAGGCAATCATCCTTCAGGCCCTTGGCTGCCTCATCTCTCAGGTGGATGAAGTGACCCAGATATCCTCGGCCCCAGTGCTCTGTCCCTGCTCCAGACTCCAGCCTCAGCTCAGGTGTCCTCCCTTCCCACTCCCTGCCTGCCACATGGACCTCCTTCCCACCACTGCTGCTGGCCAGGCCTCCTTGATGTCCCAGTCTACGTTAGGATGCCTTGGCATACCCTCCCACAGTATCCTTCACCTTTGTGCCACCCTCAGCTGTAAATAATAACTAACACTCATGGAGCATTTACCAAATATCAGGGTCCTCTCTAATCATTGGACACGCACTATGTGTTTTTATTCCTATGGTAACTTTTGAGGTAGGTATTTTTCATTCCCATTTTACAGATAAGGAAGTTGAGGACCAGAGACACAAGTAGCTTGTCTGAGGACACACTACTTAGTAAGTGCCTGGTGTGGGATCTGGACTCAGCTGTCTGCCTCCAGAGACTGCACTGAGTCTACTATCCTGATTTGAACCTCCCAAAAGGCTAGTACTGGGTCTGTCTGACTTGCCACTATTCGTGGTCCCTGGCACAGTGCCCAAGTGCGGCAGCATGGAGTAAGCTACTCTGTGAAGATCTGCTGGAAGAAGGAAGGAAAGAGGGGAGAGACAGGGAAAAATCACAAGGCAAGATCACATACCTTCACTTTTCTCCCAAGTAGCTGGATGAGTACAGCACCTTGAGAGTATGCTGGCTAAGGCTGGACTAGCTCAAATGGAAAACTGAAACATACCTGTGACACACAAGTCTGTATAGATGTGCAAATAATTCTGAGGCTATCAGAAGAATCGGATTGTTGTCTGTACTGCGAACATCATGTACTTTATTTTCGGGGCATTAAAACAGCAAAATATCCCAATATATCACATTGAATTTATAAAGGATCCACCCTGCGGGTACTTTAACTCTAGGCTCTACCTATTTCTGTAATGTGTGTGTTGTTACAAGCTTATAATTTTTTTTTAAAGATTGTGTTTATTTATGTGAGAGAGAGAGAGCATGAGCAGGGGCAGAGGCAGAAGGAGAAGCAGGCTCCCTGCTGAGCAAGGAGCCCGATATGGGGCTCGATCCCAGGACCCTGGAATCATGACCTGGGCTGAAGGTAGGCACTTAACCGACTGAGCCACCCAGGTGCCCCTTTGGTTTATAAATTTTTAAAATCAAGCACTGAAAATAAATCCTCAAAAACATATCCGTCCTCTCCCTTGCTTGTCCCTGCTTCTCCAGTCTTCCCAGTGAGTAGCTACATGGCCACTATCACTGGCCATAAGCAACTTGCGTGTATATGTCTTATGGAACAAGGTTATTATAATTATATTGAGCTAAAATAAAAGAATGGCCTTCACTCTTCAAAGCGTTCTCCCTCTGGAAAAGTAATATCCTGGGGATGAGGGTGGGCCCTGCCTTCCTCAGGTCTTCCTGGCCGATGGATACTATTCAAGGCTACATGTTGGAAGGATAATAAATAGGTTTAAATTATGCCACACACCAGTTCATTAAAAATAATAAATGTTCTCCTAGAAGGCCCACAGTTTATAAGAAGATTACAGGCGGAGAAGCGAGAAGGCCAGGCAGAGCTTCCTCCTTATTCCTCAGGCCTGCAGGATCTCAAGTACTTAAGCTTGTTATTCATTCAACAAATACTTATTACGGGCCTACTATGGACAAGGAATTAGTCAAGTGCTGCAGAGGCTTCAAGTATGAATAAGATATAATCCCTGCCCTTTAAGGATCTCAAAGCACCTGCCAGAACCTTTAAAACAGAACAAAACCAACTAGAAGTGGGGTTTCTTATCTCAAAAAATTATTTATCCACCAAACACTGAAGGAGTTCTATTTTGTTTCTCTCAAAGACTTTACCATCCAGGAGGGGAAAAGAAGATCAAATATAAATAACTACAGCACATGGTAGGCTCTGATAAAAGAGGTAACTGACAATCACTTTCTTGAAGGGTGGCATTGGGAAAAACTCAGACGGACCTGTAGGGTTTTAATGGATAGAACGGGCCGAGGGGAGTACTTGAAGCAAAGGAAGAAGCAGTACAAAGAAATTCAAGGAAGGGCCTGAGGTCCGTTAGACTACAGACTGTCTGTTTGGCTGGAACTGTGGTTCACAAAGCCTCACTGGGAACCTGTTAGAAATGCAGACCTACTCTGGGGATGGGGCCCAGAAATCTATGTTTTAACAAGTCTTCCAAGTGACTCTGGAGCACTGGCCTAGAGCACAGGACACATCCAGGGACCAGCCTTGGAAAGGTGGGTTGAAAACCTGGGGGCCTAAAGAATTTGCTTTAAGTTCACCACTCGGCACAGAGCAAGTGAAGGCTTTTGACCAGGTCCATGGTGTTACAAGAGCCATCCTTTAAAATGTACTTGAACAACACAGGGAACCATTAGGAATATAAAAGAAAATTCGGGAGACCAGACAGGAGGTTAAGAGGCAAGCACTGACATCCAGATCCAGAGTGAGAATCGGCAGGATTCGGATTCAGCCACAAAGTAGCTGCTGGGAAGGAGACAAAAGACTACTATATTTTAAACCTCCCCTACCAGGAGAACGGTGGTATTGTTAAGCAGAGTCTCACTATAGGGATAGCATCCAACCACTGTGTTGTATCTCTAGCCATGACACAGAAGGTCCTAACACCTGACAGAAGAACACCAGAAGGGTCCTTGTTCCACAGAAGGGCAGCCTAAGGACCTAGCAGATCACTTCACTCCCAGGCAAGGGCTCCAGTGCCTTGCTGCCCACAAAGGAGCACAAGAAGCCAACAACTCTCCTCCAGCGTGCCCCGGGCAGGCCTGCCTCCTTCCCTTGGCATTCAAGAGGGGCCCACAGGGCCAAGAAGCCCTGCCTGGGAAGATCAAAGGCAAGGACTTCACATTAGTGGAAATGCAGATGCTCGACCCCAGCAAAATCACAGGTTCATGTTTGCGACACTCCCCCCGAGGATGTCAAGCAACACGCAGCTTAGAGGGTGCAGCCCACCCAGCACACTTCACACCAGGAGGTGCAGACAAGGTGGCTCACCAGCCCTGCACACCCACTTTAAAAATGATGGAGAAACAGCAGCTGGACAAAACAACAATGCTATTGTCACCTCAGAAAGATGAATGCTCCCCGAACCGGATGCCAAATAAGCAGCAAGAAAATGTGGGCATAACTGAGGAGACTGCACACGTGAGTAAAAGTAACACATGATCCTGGATTACCTCTCCAGATGTAGGTGGAGGAACAAAACCCAAGGTGGAAGGTATGCAAATGCAGCAAGACAGGAACGCAGAGGTGACTTTTTAAAGATTGACTTATTTTGGGGGGAAGGGGCAGAGAATCTCAAGCAGGCTCCATGTACAGCATGGAGCCCAACACGGGGCTCGATCTCACAACCCTGAGATCACGACCTCAGCCTAAACCAAGAGGCAGACGCCTAACCCACTGAACCACCCAGGCGCCCTGCAAAGGTGGCTTTTTAAAGGCAGTTTGCAAAGGAATCTCCCCAGGTCACCCTGGTTCCTACGCAAAATTCTAGCAGAACCCATGGGAACCAGCAATCCCAAGTAGTTGCCTTTTAAAATTTCCCCATACACTAAAGGCCTTGAAGCCCTCCCTATAGTGTTTCAACTATATATAACCACAGTCAAACAGCTGTGAAATCTACAACCCTCTCCCAACACACACACACACACCATGAAGTGAGGCGATTAGTGGTCTTTCTACAATGGACAGATTTCGGCTCTTCAAGAAAACACTAAAACTTGATGACAAGCATCTTTATTTTTCAAACTAAATGGGCACCCAGGCCAATGTTCTCCACCTGAGTAGGACGGCATGGCTAAAATGTCAGTTTCAAAGGTGAAACACAAAATATCGTGTTGTTCCCCTCTCCTGAGTTCACAGTGTTACTGACTTACCAGAGTTGAGGCAGCTCAGTTCAGAGATGGCTTCCCTTCCCAGAACTATCTCCAGCGTCAGGCAATCCATGCAAAACGAAAGTCCAAGTCAACTCCAAAACAAGGAGCAGATTTTAAAAAAACACTTGCCACTACAAAGAATCAGGCCTTTTCCAAAGCTAAATGAGGCTGGAAGAGGAAATCCAAACTTTCGGTGGAAGGAGCGACCACATTTCTCTTCCTATAAAAATGAAGTTACCCAGCATCCTACACCAAATGCTTTAACAATTGCATTAGTATTATGTGGGTATTCTTCTCAAAAGTCCATGGACAACTCATTCATGCCCACATAAAAGCCAGAAGCAGTCTTCAGTGTGCAGATGTTAACTCTAGCTCCACAAAGCTCAGTTCCTTGACTGATCAATGGACACACAATGGCTCTGCTCCAAACTCCCCCTCCCCGGCCCCTGATTTGACAGATGTTTCGTCAGATGCCCACCTCAGCCTCTCTGTGCCCAAGCTGATTCCCAGATAAAGTACATGTAAATTGTCGGTGAACTTGGCACAGTGGAGAGACTCTGGGGTCAGATCACCAGGATTTGAATACAGGCCTCTCGACACACTTGACTTGCTCATGTCTCAGGGTTCTTATCTGCACAACTAGAATCAAAATGCTAGCTACCCAACAGGATGGCTTGTGAACGGTGAGTGACACAGCACGTGCGCAGTGCTTAGAACAGGAGCTAGCTCCAAATAAGCTCGCTTTATTACATCCCTAAAATGTAGAACATTAGAAAAAAAGGTTTTTTTGCAAAAAAGAAAAAAGTTTTTTCTAAATTAAAGCATAGGCTTTCTTTTTAAGATTTATTTATTTGAAAGAGAGAGAGACGGCGCACACAGAGGGGAGGGACAGAGGGAGCATCTCTAGCAGACTCTGAGTCCAGCACAGACCCCAAAGCAGGGCTTGCTTCCACAATCCTGAGATCACGATCTGAGCTGAAACCAAGACTTGGATGATTAACCAACTGGGCCACTTGGGCTCCCCTAAGATTTCTTTAAAAAAAAAAAAGAAAGAAAGAAAGAAAGAAAAGAAAAGGTTTTATTTATTTGAGAGAGAGAGCATGAGCAGGGGTGGTAGGGAAGGGCAGAGGGAGAGGAAGAAGCAGACGACACCCCGCTGAGCAGAGAGCCCAATACAGAACTCGATCCCAGGACTCCAAGATCACGACCTGAGCCATAGGCAGACGCTTAACCGACTGAGCCACCCAGGCATCCCCACTAAGCTTTCTTCTTCCAAAGCCAACTGAAACAGACGACATGGTATCTGACTGTGAGCGTAGTGAGTACAGTGGCATCAAGAAGTCAAGCTCACTGGAAATAGTACACAAACTGGGAAGTTCTCTTTGGCCTCCTCTCTCCCAGAAGGCAGGAGTTCCTGGGGGCTGTGCAGGCACCCGAAATAAACACAGTTCTTCCCTCTCTTCTGCAAGATTATATTATTTTAAAAAGCCAACCATATAGATGATCACGTAGCAGGATATCAAGTTTGACAACTATGTAACTTCTCAGAGGATGGTTCATCCCATAGACAAATCCTAAAAATGGGTACATGAGAATCAAGTTTTTGCAAAATGAACCAAAATTTTAAATATTTTTAAAATAAAATGTGCCCGTTATGACAAATTCAGAAAACAGCTTACTGCGTGAGATTAGCAGCCATTCACGTTGCTCCGTTAAGATTTTAGCCAAAGTTAGTCAGTAGCTTTTGTTTTTTCCGAGAAGTTTCTAATTGTCTAATAGGGCCCACACAGTGTCACATCCTTGCTTTCTGCTCACTTAACTTCAATTACACCACAAGCCTTCACCCTGTGCCCTGGAAACTTTTCCTAAATTTCATTTAAATGACCACAAAGTGATCAGATTGGTCATAATTCACTTAACCATTTCTGTAATGCTGAACATGTCGTATCTTTAAGTTCCTTATAATCAGAAATAACGTTTTCAGAAATATCTTTGCACATTTGATCTTCGTAGCTACGATTAGTCCCTTCAGGGAGATTCTCAGAAGTGAAACTGTGAGGTCAAAGGCAAAGAGTAATCTTAAGGCTCCACAAACTACTCTCCAAAGCAGGTGATATCAACGTGTCCTGGGCCACCTGAAAGAGTACCACATTTTTTATAAGTCTTTGTGAGGGCGTCTGGGTGGCTCAGTTGGTTAAGCTACTGCCTTCAGCTCAGGTCATGATCCCAGACTCCTGGAATCGAGTCCCACATCGGGCTCCCAGCTCCATGGAGAGATGGGGAATCTGCTTCTCCCTCTGACCTCTTCCCATCTCATGCTCGCTCGCTCTCGCTCTCTCAAAAAAAATAAAAATAAAAAAGTCTTTGCAAAGCTGAGTCAACACTGGCATCTCAGCATGGTTGTGATTTGCATGGGTTTGATTAATAGTGGAGTTAAGCCATTTTCCTCCAGTTTTTTGTTTTTGTTTTTGTTTTGGGGGGGCCACTTCTGCTTTCCCTTTTGCAAAGTCAGTACATAAATTTCGTCCATATATCTACTGAGATCTTGCCATTTACATTAACACCATGTACAAAGATATCATATATGAAGTATGGTAACACCGTGTTCTAATTTTTCACACCCTCCACACACTGGTTTTATTTACCCAATGTGTATCATCACACCTACCCCTATACTCTCTTGTGACACCTTCCAATCCCTTTTTGTCTTTCTCTCTTATTTATCGAGACCTGTTTGACATTGAACATGGTGGAGCTTTTCATTCCTTCCAGCTTAGGATCTTCTCCATCCATTGATTAACGACCTACATTTTTCTACATTTTTAGTTTTTTTCTTACATTTAATTCTCTTACCTACTGAAAATTTATTTTAGTAGCTAGTACTTTAATTACATCTTGAGGACAACAATAATGCTCACAATTTAATGGAATCTGGAAATAATTATTACAGTGATTAAGTTCGCTGTTATTTTGTCAAGTTAATTAACAGCATTTGCAGAAGGAGAAATATTGTATGATTCTGCTTAGATGAGGTAGGTACAAGAGGCAGATTCATACAGACAGAAAATTCTGACTTAGGTCCTGACTAATTATAATTGGAAGACATGTCCAGCCCATCAAAAAAGGTGTCCAATAAATTAGGAAGGGCAAAGGCCATAAGCAACCAGGCAGGCTTTCCGGGTACACATCAGCTGGGTATCTTCTCTACTTCCAGGGACTATTTTATCCATATAATCAATTGTCAAATACCCTCACCCTTGGAGGTTTCCAAGGCATGAAGACAAATACCATCTAATGGTCTAGGTCAGCCATGACACCATCAGTTCAAGTGAGCTGATGATACATTTCTCTGCATAGTAAGGATCCAATCCCATCTTCCAGAGAGGACATCCTAGCCATCCCAACTCATCCCTAATCAATCCTTTCTTCAGTGGGTTTGTTTAAAGGTTTTCTACACATGAATGACATCACCTATTAGGTGTTGATTTTACTGGTGTCCATATTAGAAGGCAATGTCTTTTCAACTGTCTTCCCAAATCTTGGTGGTAACCTTATCAACAAATGTGATATTTACACATATTTGGTATGCATCTGTTAAAAGGGACACTGAGGCATTGTGACACTAAGGGAAAATGGCCACTTTCTTCGAATCAAAGAATACTTTACAAAGGTGCTGAAGTTTTAGTGACATCGGTGAAAAACATAAGATAATCATTTCAGGAATCTTACGGTGGGGGCAAGAGGGGAAGGAAAATGGATGCTGGCCCGGGAATTGGGAATTTGGAAGTTGCTCTTGGGGAAATGAGACTCTTTCCAGTGTGGGCAGCTGGGGGCACCGCACCCCACATCCTCTCATCTGGAGTCCAGACCACGTGCTATGTAATTCAGGGAAAAAGACCCAGGAAGACACTGTCAGATGGAAAGGTTACCAACCAAGTGGCTTGGTTCTGGTAACAGCTGGCACAGATGGAGGAAGGGTCTGGACAAGTGGGTCCTGGTGATGTGGGCAGCTGACCCGGAGCCCTTCTATGGACTGTTCTCTGAGCGCCTTTCATATTTCGTTAACATTCTCGCAACTCCAGAGAGGATCTCGCTCTTCCTGGCCACAAAGAGAAGGCGCAAAGTTCTAACTTCTGGAGCATCACATGGGCGGGATGAGGTTTACCTTGAATCTAGAGTCTCCTTCAGAAAGAAAATTTTCAGTGGACATCTGGAACCCAAACCCTTGCACAGTCTAAGGCCCACAAAGTCCTGAGCGCACCCCAAACACACATTGCAAGGCAGTCCAATTGTCAGTATAAACCCTGATGGAAGCATTGCCTCTTCGTGGCATAACAATAACAACACAACAGAGTGGGATAAACTTTAAATTACACTTTGCAGTGTGTTACTGAACATGTTAACAGGGTGTGCTTGGCCTTTTTTTGAGCAAAGACATTAAAAAGGACCACCATAGTTAACTTTTCAGAACTGGAAAACATAAGAAGAGAATTTTAGAATCTATATTTTCCAGGATTTCAAGGGGAAAAAATTCACTGATTTTTTATTTTAACTTAATTTTATTTATATTTATTTTATTAATTGATCANCTGGAAAACATAAGAAGAGAATTTTAGAATCTATATTTTCCAGGATTTCAAGGGGAAAAAATCACTGATTTTTTTAACTTAATTTTATTTTTATTTATTTTATTAATTTATCCTATTAGCCCTTTTTAAGTGTGCAGTTCAGTGGTAAGTCACCTTGCTGTGCTCGCTCCAATCCATCTCCAGAACTACTTCTTCTTCCCAAACTGAAACCCTGTACCATTAAGCACTAACTCCCTGGTTCCTTCCACCCAAACCCTGGGAACCGCCATTCTGCCTCGTCTCCACATCTGACGAGGACAGACTCATCATGTAAGTGGAATCACAGAGTATCTGTTCTTTTGTGACTGGCTTATTGCACTTTGCAAAATGTCCTCGAGGGTCCTCCATGCTATAGCATTTCATAATGCTCTTTTTGAAAGCTGAATTTTATATGCGTGCGTTAAAATGTCCTATATATGTAGTCTATATATATAGTTTACATATATATAATAGAGTTTATACACACACACATATATATACACATACATATGTATATATACAGCTTATCCATTCATACATCAGTGGATGTTTGGGTTGCTTCCATTTTTTATTTCATTTATTTATTTATTTGTTTATTTGACAGAGAGACAGCAAGAGAGAGAATACAAGCAGGATAAGTGGGAGAGGGAGAAGCAGGCTTCCTGCTTAGCAGGGAGCCCAATGCTGGGCTCGATCCCAGGACCCTGGGTCCATGACTTGAGCTGAAGGGAGACGCTTAACGAATGAGCCACCCCGGTGCCTTGCTTCCATTTTTTAGCTACTGTGAATGATACTGCTATTGATCATGGGTGTGCAAATACATGTTTGAGTCCCTGCTTCCAATTCTTTTCAGTATACACCCGGAAGAGGAATTACTAGGTTGTATGGGAAATCTACGTTTCATTTCTGAGGGACCACCACACCATTTTTCTTTATCAGTTGCACCATTTGAAATTCCAACCAGCAATGCATGATTCACCATTTTAAAGTTTAAACGTTTGTGCAAGTGGAATTTACTTGAAAACTAGTTTCTCAAAACTTAAATCTTGTCAGTAGTTTGCGGAGCATAAAGGGAAATTTAAAATGTCTTCCCTAAATTGAGCTATTAAATCCAACCCAAACATGACAATATGAAAATAATCCTGGAGTAAATGGAGGCTGTCAGAGAGAGAGGTGGGCTTTGCTCGTTCTTACAACAGCCTCACTTCTTTCCCCCTCCCCCCACCGCATGCAGCTCACAAGCCATGTCTATGTCCTACAGGGTCTTAAATATGGCCTTTGTTTCCCATCTCAACCTTTGAGCAGAGTCTCACACATTCAAACTTGAACTTCTCCAAGATCAGAAAGGTAATCCTCAACCACAACTTTCGTCAGCTCAGTCTTGAGCCCAAGAACATGAATTAATCCCACATCCTTTGCTGGTCGTTCAAAGCCGTTAACCAACTGCCCCTATCACATGACTAATAAATGCTCTAATTACTGTTTACCATTATCTTGTAAGCCGTGAAAACTGAATTACCATCTCCTCAACCCCCCACCATGAATGTGCATTCCCACTCACAAAACTCAAATGCCAAGAGCCTTCCTATCCATATTCCCCTCAAGCACAAATGGATGGACAGAGAATTTGGTCCAAACAGGAATCTGAATCATTCCTTTTATCATCTCTTGGGCTGGTCAAAAGCAAATGACTAGAGAAACACTCCACCTCATTATTCAAACCACCAGTTATCCACGGGCACCTGGGTGGCTCAGTAAGTTGAGCAACGAACTCTCAATTTCAGCTCAAGTCATGATCTCAGGGTCATGAGATCAAGCCCCACGTCAAGCTCCACACTAGGCGTGGAGTCTGCTTAAGATTCTCTCTCTCCATCTGCCCCTCCCCGATATCTCTCCCTTAAAAAACAAAAAACAAAAAACCCCACCAATTTTCCAAAGTTCTTATTATCTTTTATTTGGGACAATTAAATTGTTAGAAAACTACTCGACCTTTGTCCTACGTTATCATACCACCCCTGGTGTGATGATGACAATGACGTCACTTTGATTTCATAGACATTTCAATTATCGCATTTTATTCTTGTCAAAAAGGTAGGCAGCACAGGTGTGAAGACTCCCACCCTATGTGAGACCCAATTGGAGGTAAGTTCCTTCCCACCTGGCTCTCAGAGCAGAAAGCAGAATGAGAGTTCCTAGGCGTTCTGACTGCTGACCTTGGCACCTCCCACTGCCCTTCAGGGCTGCTCTCCACAAACGACAGCCGTCAACACTAGTGACTGAAATTCCTTTCTCCTCATTGACACAGTGAGGTTGCTTTATCCCAGGGCATAACTTACGAAGGCTATTTCGCTGGGTTTAGCTGCACCCAAATAAAGTGGGAAATGAAGGCTCCAGGAAAGGTGCTGGTGGGTGACACGAAGCCTGAGGTCAGGAAGCAGGTCGGTCCTTTGCTGGGGAGGGTTTCACACAATCCTCGGGAGACACTGCCAGCATCCCCACAACCCACTTCTGCCCACGCCTCATCCTGGGGGGATTCTGCTGTTGTTGCTGTTCTTTAGAAAACCAGCACCCATGGGGATGGAGGGGGGAGGGGATCCGATTTGAGAAAACACAAACATTAAAATTAATGAGTAAACTCGTATTTTGGGGAATTCCTGATGTTGACCATTCAACTACCAGATGACAGCCCACCCCTGTGACGAAGATTGCAAAGGGCCGCCCCTCAGGCTTTGCAGAAAGGAAAGGCAGAGGACCGTGTTCGTTGATGGGGAACAGAGCCGACTTTCTGAGTAAAGGGACAACCCAGGAAAGGATGTTTAGATTCACTGAGCCCCAACACCACACACGTGTCTGGACAGTGTCCAGACTCTCCCCTCGCTAGACCACGCTTGGAGGCTGAACCACGTCTTATCGGTACCTCCACTGCCTTAGCACACAGCAGGCTCTCAAAAACATGCGTGGAAGTGAATCTGAATTGGATGTTTAGCATAATTCCAGAGCAGCAATACAAAAAAATTTGGCTCTGAAAATGAACTGCGGGTTGGAGTGTCTCGGATTCCAGTCTCCAATCATATGGTTTCCTGTTGTACGGGGATATAAATACCCAGAGAAATGTTTAAGTAAGTGCTCTGGGAAGACTTCCTCGGTACAAACAAGAGACACATTCAGCAACACATGTCTATCTACTGTGATAAGCCCATGTCAAATCCTCTCCGGGTTAGGAGGAAGAAACCAAACAGCCACATTTGCTAAAAATCATCTACTATATATTGTGCAGCCTCTGTCTGTACCCTGGGAGAAGGGAGGTATAGACGCACTTCCATATTTAATAAGAGAATTGCGAAAAGTTCGTTGCAATTACACCAAGGAGAACCTGCTCTCTAAAATAAACCATGGACGTATACCATTTGTGATGAGAACCTGTACTCTGTGTTTGATTTGTTACTCAAACTCAGAGTTTTAAACCCTGGCTCTCTTCTTATTTTCAGGCAGGAGAGATGACCCCATTTGATTTTCAGGACTTTCCCCCAAGACTTTAAACTCAAGTGGTGGGTGGAAGGACAGTAAACATGAAGCAGGGCTGGAGGGTACGGGCCCATGGTGCATATTCTGTATGCACGTGCAACCTGCATACATGTGGACAAACACCGAGATCAGCACCTAAGACCAGCTGACGCTCTACACGCTCACTCAGCTGGCCAGAGGGCTGAGCTCTGTCTGGCCATGTGCCCAACGTGTTTTGAGACCCGGCCTGGAGCTCAGGTGACAAGGTATTAAAGTTCATCTCAACAGGCTACCACTCAACTTGCTTTTATGATTCATGCCTCAGGAGGGAGCTTCCTGGGAGGTCACTGCGTCCCGTGACTTCTAGCCGATGCCACTGGTCTTGGTTTTTGGTAAAAATAAGCTTAGTGTCTCACCTCCCCCCTCACTTCCCCAAAAGTTATACATAGTTAATCCTCAGGGGACTTGGGAGGGAAACCAAAGTCATGCTTAAGAAAGCCCCTGTGTCTTTTGCAGGAGGGTAAGGGGCAGGGTGTAAAACAAAATAAGACCAAACAAAAAACAAAAAAACACCAAAACACTGAAGGCAGAACTGGAGAGTAGGCTTTATCTAATGACTACATGACAGCACCCCCGCAAAAATCTCCACCACTATCTGCCCTTCTGACAGCTTGCCTGGCAGACCGCCCAGGAGTCATGACTTCATCATGCCACCCCACGAGGTCTCTCTCCGATGGTTCATTTGCTTTGTCACCTGTGACGCTGGTCAAGAGGTCAAGCTTTCCTTTGCTCAGTGCCAAGGTCGTGGAGTCCATCTCCCACCTGCGGGGTGCCTGTGTGACCACTCTCCCCGCTGTCTGTCCAAAGACATGTGAAGAGATTTTGGCAGGGACATCCATCCCCAGCCTGACCACGTGCCAACTCTCACGTACATCTCCACAGTCTCGACCCTCACCCAGCGTGGGAGGGCCACTAGGTATGTTGTGTTAGCAAATGAGGAGCATGAAAGAAAATCTGCATCGATCTTACTGAAACCTGAATGAGTCTAGGAATAATTTTTACTGCAGGAAAAGTGAAAGAGCTTAATAAAAAAAAAAAAGGGACCACAGACCTAAGTTGAAGTTGAAACTATAAAACTCTTAAAAGGATGTACAAGAATGAATTCTCATGGCCTCAAGTCAGGCAGTGAATTCTCAGATAAGACACCAAGAGCACAGTAACAAAAGAAAAACTGGTTTAGCTGGACTTCATCAAAAATAAAACATCTGTGCTTCAAAAGACATCGTCAAGAAAATGAAAAGATAAGTCACAGACTGGGAGAGGACACCAGCCAATCATCTATCTGCTAAGGGACTTCTACCCAGAACACATAAAGGGCTGCCCCAACTCAGAGACGACAACAACAAAAAGCCCCAACTAAAAAATGAACAAAAGATTTGATTAGACGTTTCTCCAAAGAAAACCTAAAGAAGGTGAATAAGCACGTGAAAAGATGCTGGACCTTACTAGGCATTATCGAAACGCAGATCAAAACCAGACTGTGGCATTAATTCCCATCCACTAGAATCAAAAAGACAGACAACGGAGGAAGGACGTCTGATCTGTTGCTGATGGGAGCGGAAACGGTGTGGCCACACTGCCAAAGAGCTTGGAAGTTCCTCAAAACATTAAACACAGTATTACCACACTCAACAGCAATTCCACTCCCAAGTATCAGCCCATGAGAATGGAAAATGTCCTCATACAGACTGATGCCCAAACGTTCGCTACAGCATTTTTCATAATAGCGAAAAACTGGAAATAGCCCACATAGCCATCGGCTGATGAACAGGTACACGGCGTATGTACCCACACAACGGAATGCCATTCCTCTCCATGCTACAGTGTGATGAGCCCTGACCACACCGTGCCGAGTGAAACAGGGCAGTCATGAAATACTACATGGTGCGCAATTTCCGTGCACAGGAAATGTCCAAGACAGGCAAATCCATAGAGAAAGAAAGTAGAGCCATGGTTTCCTGGGACTGCAGAGATGGTAGAATGGGGACTGACTGATAAGGGGCACCACATTTTCCTGGGGAGGGACAGAAATGTTCTAATATTCCATGGGGACGATGGTTGCAAAATTCTGGGAATATACTAAAGCCCACCAGCCTGCACGTTCAAAACAGGTGCACTGCATGGCATGTAAAGTGTATCTCAGTAAAGCTACTAAAAAACAAAAAAAAAGTGACCCCACATTCCTGCGTGTGCAACAGTCTGGCCAAGAGCAAACCACCTGGTCTCCGAAAGTAACAGCGGCCAGCCCTCGGGGGCTAGCACCACCTCCGTGTCTCACAAAGTTGACACTAGAAGGATCTTGCCAACTGTACCCTCCATTTCGTCTTTTCCCTAAAGTTATGATTTCCCAGGAAAACCAGTCTTACGAAGAATCCAAAGAAGAAACCAAAACACAAAGTCCTTTAACTCTGCTGTGAGGTGTCTCCGTGCCTTATAACCCACCCACCTCCACACACACGTTCCACGGGTTCTCTCCAAACACAGCCCAGCCTGGTGGAGCCACGTTCCTTTTCATCTGGGTTATAAGACAATGAAAGAAATCATCATTTTCTTCTCTTGCTCTCTGTCCCTTTTTTTGCTTTACTACTACATTTTTCTCTCCTGAATTCTCCTGAGTGAATGTGATACCATCTTGAAAACGTACACCGCGATGAGATCAAGAGGGGTTGGCAAGAGCCCGTGCAGTAAGCTGGCATCCCAGTTCATCGATAACCTACTTTGAAAAGAGTCAGGTCCGACCCGTCCTGGGAGGCGAGGCCACCAGGCCACCGAGCCCCTTCTCAGGGGAAATGCTAATTGCTGCTCCCAAAGCCGGGACATCTCGTCCAAGTGATCCGTTAGCGGAAACCACAGTAAGAGCAGCAGCAGAGGAGGGGAAATCAGGGTAGAGAGGTTAAACAGCAAGAAAGTGATTTAAAGGGAGGGAGACAGAGAAGGATGCACAGCAGAGAAGGTCCGACAGGAGCGGGCTAAGTAGAGGCAGGACACAGGTCTTCGACTCCGACCGGCTGGGCTGGGCCGTGGGGGGCAGACCCCCACCCACCTTACCCCCAGCTGAGAACGAGAGTCTGCTGGCAACTCCAGAGGGACCCAGATGCTGCTCTGGGCAAGAAGGAGTGTGTCACCACAGCTTGGGTCCGGCTCTTTCCGTTCCCCCCTCTCACCACTGCCACGAACCCGTATGGTGTCCTGGGCCAGACAGGCTCACCCAGGCTCAGGGCTGCATCCACAGGCGTGTGCGTTGTTAAAAGCGACACCAGTACCCTCTCTTAGCCACTGGGCTACGGCCTCCAGCGTCTGAAGTTGGTTGCTCCCACCAAGGACGGACGGGAGGGCTTCCCACACTGAGAACCGAGAAGGATCTAGGGCATCTTCACACTTGCCCTGCAGCCTCTGTAACCCGTCCGCGGACTCATTTGTGCACAGCCTTGTCTCCTCCACGAGTCGATCAACCTCTTGGGGCCAGAGTCCGGCTCTCATTTGGCTTGGAAGCTGGAGCGTGTAACACAGACAGCGGCACACGCGGGATGTGGCCGAGAGGGATGTTCGAGGAACGAATGGGCGAATGAGTGGTTAAATGAATCACCCGGGTCTTTCTCCCGAGAGCCTTCTTTCAGTGTTTCCGGCACTAATTTATTGCAAAGTCACTTAAAGCAGGGAGGGCAGAGTAGAGAGCTATTCGCTGGGTTCAGAGTTCCAGCCTGGGAAGAGGAGGAAGACCTGCAGGTGGATGGTGGCGGGGGGACGGCTGCTCAGCACGGACGGGCTTCATGCTCGACTGTACACCGAAACATGGTTAAGAAAGCTTAGAATAAAGACCGTCAAGAGGCAGCTAAGAATCTGATCACCAGAAGGACTAAGAAAAAAAACACTTGAGCAACGCTTCTCTTATTTTAAAACACAGCCCTGGGGTGCCCCGGTAACTCAGTTGGTTAAGCATCAACTCTTGTTTTCTGCTCAGGTTGTGATCTCCCGGTTGTGAGACTGAGCCCCACACTGGGCTCTACGCTCAGCATGGGGTCTGCTTCAGATTCTGTCTCTCCCCCCACCCTTTCCAATAAATAAATAAAAATCTTAAAAAAAAATAAAACACAGTTCCAAACCCTTGGTTGTACTGGAAAGTTCTGAGCTCTTAATGCAACACCCAGCACATGTTAGGAGCTCTAAACATTTCCAGAACATTCTAGAATGACCTGAAGAAGGAGCTCCACTACAGAAACCGTCGTGGTGTCCAGCTTGTCTCCTGTAACAGAACAGGTGGGGTGGGGTTTGAGCTCTGCACAGTCCTCTCCTAAGGGACAAGGTGGTCTTTGCCCAGAGACATCAGAAAGTGCCCGGTGCCCTCATCTCGCAGCCACAGACTCCCCCTGCATCCCCCGCCCACCGTCCACCTGCAGCTTTCCCCTTCCTGAGTGGAAGCCCAGCCTATCCCGGCTCTCAGCGTGACCCTTCCACCTTCTCTCTAAACAAAAAGCTGCAATCCCCCTGCCACAACACGTCTTTCATTTTCTCAGCCAAAACATGGGCCCTGAGGCCATTAAACTCACCATCGGAAAAACCAGGGTTTTTCAGGAGGCTCCAGAGCACGTTTTTCACTTAGTCTCGGGTGAAGGGTCATTTCACTAATCAGGAGTAGACCCAGACTGCCACCACCCTTAGCCATCACCAGAAGACAAGTAAAATCAAAGCCAAGAGGCAACGAATACCAGCCCTCTCCTCACAGCAAGCGGCTCCCCGGAGGCCGGCTCGCACAGAGCCCTGGGTGCCGGCCGCCGCCGTGTCCGCCACGGCTCCCCTGGCCACTCCCACAAGCCACATGTCAAGCTCAAGTGCACCCACGCTATCCCACGCTCCTCATGACCCCCGACCCAGGAAAAGCTGCAAGGGCTGTTACTTAGCACTTCTCCTTTGTTAAAAGCGATCTCTCGGAGGGAACTAGGGATCCATAAAGGTAGGACTTTTTTTCAAAAATAGGGGGAATGGGCCAGGCTTTTGTGTGTCTGTGCAGAAGCTATGGCAAATGGCCTGCGGGGACCACGGCACAGCTCCCTGCAAACCGCGTCTTCCCAAAAGTACCAGAACAGCAAAGCTTCATACCAGGTTCTGCTCAGAAGTACATCTCTCCTACAAAAGTCACAAAACTAATCCTGAAATTCAGGGGCGCCTGGGTGGCTCAGTCAGTTGGGCTTCTGCCTTCAGCTCGGGTCATGATCTCAGGGTCCTGGGATCGAGCCCCACATTGGGCTCTCTGCTCAGCAGGGAGCCTGCTCCTCCCTCTGCCTCTGCCTGCCGCTCTCCCACCTCATGCTGTCTGTCTCCCTCTGTCAAATAAATAAATAGATAAACGTCTTTTAAAAAAAGATCAAATAGGGCGCCTGGGTGGCTCAGTGGGTTAAAGCCTCTGCCTTCAGCTCAGGTCATAATCTCAGGGTCCTGGGATCGAGGCCCACATCGGGCTCTCTGCTCAGCAGGGAGCCTGCTTCCTCCTCTCTCTCTGCCTGCCTCTCTGCCTACTTGTGATCAGATCTCTGTGTGTGTCAAATAAATAAATAAAATCTTAAAAAAAATTAAATAGGATCATCTGAAATTCAGCAACTTCACCACCCATGTGCCAATCTCATCAGCCGTATGCCCCCCACAAAAGCTCAAGTCATGGTTAATAGCAGGAGTGACCCAACGGGTGTCCCTGAAGCCTTATGTTGAGCATGCAAGGTGTGAGTGAGATTCCCACGCCACCCTACCATCTTGGGGAGAGTGGCTGGCGTGGCTTATTATGCCACACCTGTTGCATAATATGCCACCAAGTGTGGACAACTTTAGTCAAGGGAAATAACAGGGCAGGTGCAGACGACACCAGGCCCAAAGTCTTTTGGCTCCTGAGGGCAGGCCCAGCTACAGCAAACACGCCGGGAAATCAGGACTGGGAGAAAATCCCAGACGCCAGCAGGGATGCCGGGAGAAAAGGAAACGAAATCCCAGGCTAGACCTCAAGGACACGTCTTTCTCGAACGTCTCTGGTCCCGTTCCGTACAAGGGGGACTCTTCTCCTTCCTACTTCCTAGTAAATTCTGGCATGATCTTCATAGACCGTGGATCTATTTCTTCCCAAACTCTTTTTTTTTTGTTTAATAACCCCACTGTCTCACAGGGAATAAAAATGGAGATACAGTTTCACCACTTTCAGTAAAAGCAACATTTTCACGCTTGCTGCTCTATCCTTTGAACTCCAGCCAAGAAGAAAAAACAATCAGAAAGAGGACAAACAGAAAGAAGCTTTTGAGGAAACGTGAATAAAATAAAAGAGATCTCAGAACTCAGATTGTGGCCTCTTCGTTCTTTTGGGATCGTAGCTGGGCTCAGGGACTCTCTACATGTCGCCACAAAATTCTATCTTCTAATTTTCTGTGCCTTTTGGGTGGGGTTGTTTTTTCCCCCCAAATCTCTACTTGACAGAACCTCAGGGGATCTCAGCCAACGGAAAGTGGCCATGAGCCGGTATTTCTAGGACGAGGCTTGGAGAACCTCACCGTCAGAAGGCAACTCTGCCTGCTCCTTCACTACCCCCTCCGCAGCTCCCTGCTCTGGGGCCGTGTGTTCGAGTCCCCGCCCCACTGAGGCCGCTGCCACAGTCAGGCCCACGGCACAGGTGACCTACCAGCCACCCCCAGGGGAGGAGGCTCAACGGGACCCGAGACCTGGCAAAGAGGTGAGTTTCTGTCTCCTAAGACGGTTTCAGACCCGCGCCCCTTCTTGGGGGTGTGAAACAATGTAACTGAGATTTCACCCTTTCTCAAGATCATGGAATGAAAAAAAAAAAAACCCACGTCTGAACCTACTGCTTTGTAATTCACACCTGTCTACCGTGTTGTGTTCACGTGTAACACGCCCGAGGCTTCTAGACGTGTGCCCTATATTCCAGGATTGTAGGACCACCTCGTTGATGTTTTTTGTATTAAGGTAGGCAATGCCTTTCACAAAAACGTCCCTGGAGACGGAAGCCCCACTCTGAGACTTCCCCAGACCTTCCCCAGACCTCCTTCTCGCTGCTCTCTAGCGCCTGGGTCCCCAGATCCTTCCTCCTTTCTCGGCCCCAAAGCCCTGGAGTGTGGAGGCGGACTGGCCCCAGGCTGCAATGGGATCTGGAGCCTGTCACCTCCGGGTCACCATCCGGAGTTGGGGCCCCCTCGGCCACATCCGAAAGCAGTTCCTGTGCCACTGATGGTCCTGCTTCAGACGAAAGCCACCACTGTACCTCTTCACCCTGCGGGAAGTCTCAAGCAGGAAAGGCAGTACAGAGCAAGCGAGGAGCCACCCAGAGAAAGTCCCCATTAGCCAGAACCCACAAGAACGGTGGAAGGAGCCCTTTGGGAGAAAAGCCGGGAGTTTTGAGTCTGATGTCGGTGCTGTGGGGGTAAGAGGCGCTGGGGCCAAATTCCCTTCCCGCAACCTGGGAAGAGTCAGACGTCTCTTGTTAAAGAGGCAGGGAGCTTGTGAAGCCCTGAAATCCCACCAGCTCAGAACAGCAGCGCTGCAGAACAGAGCAGGCAGGAGTGAGAGGCTCGGAGTGGGCTCACGGGGGACAGCGATCAAGGCCAAGAGCAATGCCTGGCATGGAGCAGATGCTGTCCGAACAATTGTCAAACGGAAGCGAAGAAAGGTCTCTTGACCTCTTTCTCCACCTTTCTTTCTCCAGCTTGCCAAATGAAGTTAAGATGGACCCCCCACACACACCCCTATATCCAGCCACCACATCCCTGTAGGGAATGTAACAGAGTCAGGAAACCAAGTGGCAAAGGCCGAGGACAGTAACCTGAAAAACGCAGCTTTTTAAATATAAGGTTGTATCCACCTAGCAAATCTTTCAAGGTGTCCGTTTGGTCCAAGTCCAAAAAAAGCCATGCCCACAAGACAATGTGTTGGCAAATTCGGAAGTGTTGCAGCCACTGAACAAACCGCTGTCAAGAACCCAAGCGGTAATATGCCTTTTTTTTTTTAAGTTTACGGCAAAATGTGCAATATAATCATAGTACTCTATTAATAACGATTATGCAGGGGGCCACTGATGTGCTGTCATCAAAAAGATGACATTGCCAGCCTCGTGTGCTTACTCAGGGAGGATGACCCGCGCAAAATTTGCAAACTCTTACAGGCACAAATAAAAAGGCTGCTTCGCGGCAGGTAAGTGGCAGTGAGGGGCCCATTTCTGCAGCCCTCCACGGGCCCTTGCCAGGCCCCTTCCCTCCCGCGGGGACCGCAGGGAGGCTCACAGGGAGGTCCCCGTCCTTTCCCCGCCCCACATCCGTGGCAGGACGCGGGCCCGGGGCCCCTAACCTTGCTGAGTTTCCTCATCTGTGCAATGGGGACAGCAAGCGCACCCCATCATAGGATTCAGTGGGACCGCACATGTCGTGCTCAGAAGCGGATAGTGGTTAGACCAACAATGTTGTCACGGTAACCCCGTCATGAGCCACTTCCCTGCCCAAGCAATCCTCAGGGACGTCTCTTCCCTTAGATCGCTGTTCTGTGACACGGTTCACGCTGCTGTGGGTGGCGCTGTGGTGACGGGGGGAGGGGGGGCTCCACATAACGTAACATTGTAACCATTTTTAAATGCATAGTTCAGAGCCATCAGGTACGCTCCATGTTCGTGCAATCATCACGCCCTCCCATGTCCAGAACTTGCTTCATTTTCCCAAACTGAAGCTCCTTGTCGTCAAGTGTCAAGTCCCCATCCCCCTGTGTCCCCTGCCCCCGCTCCTATCATTCCACACCATTTCTGTCTCCAAGCACTGGACAACCCTGAGCATCACCTGTAAAGTGGAACCACACAGGATCTGTCCTTTTGGGGCCTGGCTTATTACACTTAGAAACACGTCCTCCAGGAGCCTCCCTGTGGTAGCAGGTGTCTGCTGTGCCTTTTCACACAGTAAGCAAATCTATAGTAATAGATGTATATTTTGTATACTTCCTTCCATCACATACACACATTTTGTCTCTCCATTCGCCCGCTGACGGAGCCTTGGGTCGCTCTCCCCTCTCGGGCCGGTGAAGGGTGCTGCCGAGAGCATGGGAGGGACCCTGCTGTCTGGCTGTCGGACGTGCTGTCACCGTTTGTTAAGCCTGGCCTAGAAAGCTCACGTTGTCACATAACTTCTCGTGAAGCCAGCGTGGCGGCTCCCCTCTTTGGACATGTGACATCGGGCCCATACTGCGATCCTCGGGGCTCCCGCAGCTCCTCTCTGTTCGCGGGATGCGGGAATTCCTTGCCTTCTTCAGCCATGGCCCACCAGCTCCTACTCACCGATCAGCCTCAGGGCGGCGGTCACACCTCTGGAAACCACCTCAGCCCACTCTGTAGCCGGCCGTGCCGTCCTCGCAGGGACGCTGAGGAAGGGGACGGGCAGCCAGCACAGTGGCCTGGAGCTCAGCGCCCCCGTCCCAGCCCCCCGACCCCAGGCTGGGGGGCTCAAGGGCAGGGCTGTGTCCTAACCACCTTTCCGTCCCAGCCCCAAGTCTGGCGACCACACAACTATTCAGCAAGAGCCAAAGAAACGTTGGCCAGGCACGTGATCCGAGGGCTGGACAGACCCGGGGCCTGAGAGAGGTAGAAGAGACATACACTGGATGTTAATCGTGGGGAATGAACCCTGGGGTCGGGAGGTCACCATCTAGAGATGCGAGTTGTACTTTTCTCTTCTGCGAAACGGCAGTTTGGATGCTCATATTTAGTGAACGCCTACTACGTGCCAGACAAAAGACACCGATGCAGCAATTGTTTCTGTTAATGCCATCATGCGACTAAGGAAACTGAGGCAGAGAGCAGCAAGTCCCTCTAAGTCCACAGAGCTACAGAGCTGGCAAAGGATGGAGCCAAGATTCACGGCCGCAGGAACCTTTTTTTTTTTTTAAGGATGGTATTTGGGGTGCTTGAGTGGCTCAGTCGGTAAGCGTCTGCCTTCGGCTCAGGTCATGATCCTAGGGTCCTGGGATCAAGCGCCACATCGGCTCCCTGCTCAGTGGGGAGCCTGCTTCTCCCTCTCCCACTCCCCCTGCTTATGTTCCCTCTCTCGCTGTGTCTCTCAAATAGGCGAAATCTTTAAAATATATATATATATTTATATATATATAAAGATGTTATTTGTTTGCTTGAGTGAGAAAGAGAGAGAGTGAGTACAACCAGGGGAAGCAACAGGCAGAGAGAGAGGCAGACTCCCCGCAGAGCAGGGAGCCTGATGCAGGACTCGGTCCCAGGACCCCAGGATCATGACCTGAGCTGAAGGAAGACGCTTAACTGACTGAGCCACCCAGGCGCCCAGGAACCATGTTCTTAATAGCATAAGTCACCTAGGGACACGTGAGTGGCACAGGGGATTCAGTATCCGGCTTGTGGTTTCAGCTCCAGTCCTGATCTCAGGGTTGTGGGATCGAGCCCCACGTCGGGCTCTGCACTCAGCAGGGAGTCAGCTTGTGATTCTCCCTCCCTCTCTCTAAAAATAAATAAATAAATCTTTTTTTAAAAATAGAAGTAACCCAACCCAGGCAAGCTCCTTCTCTGCTATATTTCCAGGATTATAAAATGCTAACGATTCAAAAGGGCAGGCTTGGGTCTCCAGGAGTAGAGGTGACAGATAACATTAAAAATGCATGGTGTTCACTTCAATCGACATATTATATTGAATTCTGCCCCGTGCAAGGATTATAAAGAGGGTTTGGAAAGTTCCTGATCCTTCTACCAAGACACTGACGCGTGCTCTACAAGAGAGCAGTGAATGCTACTGTGTTTCTTTTTAGACCAGTTTGTGTCTTGGGAAAAAAACCAGCCCACGATCTTGCTACTGTGCCCCGGACTTGAAACCAGCCTGGTGCATTGCTCGTCTCGAGACAAACCGTGGCTGTTCCAAGTGGTTAAGGGAGTCATTACTGCAGACCCCCCTCCGGCCTGGATGTGATCGTGTGTCCCCACGTCACCAAATAACAGCCAGGGCAGTATCAGCTGTGCAGATTAACTCTCCGATAGAGGGAGAAATTAAACCTGAGGGGAGGCGTCTGGACGTGTGGCCTTGAGCTTGCCCTCTCGGCTTCGCTCCGACCAGTGAAACCAGGCTTGCTCCCTGGAATACCTGGAATCATTCTGAGCACCATGTGAGCACCCCCGCCCCCATTCCATTATCCTCCAGACCAGAAGTGAGTACAACCACATTAAATGGAGCAAAAACAAGGTCAAAGCAACTTGTTTTGGTCAAAGCAATGCAAGGGCCTCCAAAGTAGCCAATCCAGAAATACCCAGACTGGGACCCGCCCCAGTGAGTGAGCCACACTCACATTTCATCCCTGTGGATTTCACTCTTCCAGAACAGGAGGCCAGGTCAGGGCAAGGGCATCAGGCCCTCCTCCCCATACCCTGCCGCCAGCATCCCCTCCTCCATCAGTCTCTTCCCTCAAAACCCTGTGATGTTTCCATCATACAGAAGTGGAAAGGGGGAGATTTTTTTTTCCCCAAAAGACCAGAAATCCTTGGAGAGTTCCCATATTAAAAAAAAAAAAAATACTGTCCAGCGGGTGCACAGGTACCAAGAGAAACATAAAATTCATAATACAATGACCACGCTCCAGGGCTCAGAGTCCAGGAGATCCACGTGAGCAAAACAATGAATCCCACTAGAGCCCGATGGAGCCTGGGGAGCCAGAGGATTTCGGGGTGACCCCGGCAGCCCCCGGCTCCTCTCCATCATTCTGTTATCTCCTCCGGCCCACCAGAAAGGGCCATCACAGGGAATCACTAATAACAAGGAGTACTCCATTAAAAAAGGGGGAGGGATTAGCACAAACTACCACCACAAAAGAGCCTACAGCCAGCAACCTCCTTCCCCAGGGGGCTGCCTCCCACAGGAAGTGGAGCTTGAAGAGACAGAGGAAAGGCCATGAATGAGATGTCTGTAGTTGTGGTGTTCCTGGATTGCTACCCAGGATGAACTCACCCCGGATTATTTCTAAATCCTACTCGGGGCGCCTGGGTGGCTCAGCTGGTTAAGTGTCTGCCTTTGATTCAGGTCCTGGGATGGAGTCCCACATGGGGCTCCCTGCTCAGCAGAGAGTCTGCTTCTCCATCTGCCCCTGCCCTTGCTTGTGCTCTCTCTCCCTCTCTCTCCCTCTCTCTCCCCCTCTCTCATATAAATAAGTAAATAAAAGTCTCTAAAATGAATCCTGGGGTGCTTGGGTGGCTCAGTGGGTTAAAGCCTCTGCCTTGGGCTCGGGTCATGATCTCAGGGTCCTGGGATCGAGCCCCACATCGGGCTCCCTGCTCAGTGGGGAGCCTGCTTCCTCCTCTCTCTGCCTGCCTCTCTCCCTACTTGTGATCTCTCTCTCTTTCTCTGTCAAATAAATAAATAAAATCTCAAAAAGAATGAATAAACCCTAATCAGTATGATGGATTTTTTTCCATGTAAAACTATAAACCATCTTTACATCTAAGGCACTATTTTTTCTCAGACATTCCTTAACCAAATTGCTCTTATAAAATCAATTGTCTTTCTGTCCGCCCAAGTTTATTTCTGTGTACAAACACAGAAGACAGTAAAGTAAACAGCTTTTGTAAGAAACAGGAAGAATCCGATCTGTCCGTTTATGATCCAAATTCCAAAAAACGCAGGACCCCCAGGGAGGATGGGGCTGGCAGCACCCCTGTGTGGGCAAAGCCCGGGGGTCAGGAGTCCCACAAATACGGCAACCCAAGGAACAGCTTCCGGCTCCCGGTTTCGCCAGAAATCCACCTAGGGCCTTGTCAAGCATAGCCCTCCGGAATTTGGGAGCAAGGACTGGGCATCACAGACCTGGGGCTCCTCCGCAGCTTCACAGACTTGCAAAGCCCATGGACGCCAACCCTCCTGGTTTACAAAGAAAGGACGAAGCACGAGCTGGATCCCTGGGGTTCCCAGTGCTAATCAGCGCTGCGCGCAACATGGCAACTGTCTCCTCATCTAAGGACAGTGTCTTCTCATCTAAACATCTGGGAGCAGAGACAACCCGTGATGCCTTCCAACCCGCCGCCCCCTTCTTCTCCTGTTTCTCTGGCCCCTCTCTGGTCCTTCCTCCTCGTCATCCCCTTCATCCTGTTCCTCCCCTTGCCATCCTTCGCCCGGCTCACCTCGGCCCCGGCCCTCAGGCCTTGCCGCCGCGCTTGGCAGAGAGGGACGTTCCCAGTCCCGGCGGGGGGAAGGCAGGGAAGACAGTCGAGGCCACCTGAGCAGCCGCCGTGTCCAGGACCAGGACGTCCCTCTGCAGAAGTGCACACCGTGGACCAGGCAGCTGGCCATTCCCTCAAACGACATGGTTGCTAGCTGTCTGCCTGACCGGTTGCTTATTTGCCGTACAGCCAGCTGTACGACAAGCTTTGGGTTGTTCTTGGTTTCTTACTCAGTTAACAGGTAAGTCTCCTATTGCTGCGTGACACCAACATTTGGTTGGAGCGGGGCAGAGGGAAGCCGCGGCTCTATCTCCAAAGAAAGCAACCGCGATACATAAGATGGTGCCTGGGTGGCTCAGTGGGTTAAGTGTCTGGCTTTGGCTCAGGTCATGATCCCAGGGTCCTGGGATCAAGTTCCCGCATGGTGGGGGGGGGTCCCTGCTCAGCGGGGAATCTGCTCCTCCCTCTCTCTGTCCCTCCCCCCACCTTGTGCACACTCTCTCGCTCTCAAATAAATAAATAAAATATTTTTAAAAATTAAAGTAAAGACACTTTGTGCCTAAGAACTATCAGAGATTTTTGAAAACCCTACCTTTTTCCAAGAACTTTTTGTGGTTGGCGACAATACCGAACTCAAACTCCATTAAGCAGAGACAATGAGTCCCAACAGCCCCTCAGCTGCCACATGGCCTGCCACACTGAAGATATATTTAGATAGAGTTCTGCTTATCCAAAGAATTCGCTCTACCCCAGAGCCGTCTGATACGCGAAGCCCCAGGGCAGCACAGGAATATCCACCCTTGCTGGGTAGGTGGGAGTTTGCAAGAGCCATCGGAGGCCTGAACCACGTGCAGGAAATACCGCCTGGTGGAGGAGGGGGTCTCCAGTTCCAGACTCGCCGCAGGGTCTGGTCGGAGTGGAGGCGATAGGATCAGCAAAGCGTAACTGCAAAGAAAACCGTCNTTCTGCTTATCCAAAGAATTCGCTCTACCCCAGAGCCGTCTGATACGCGAAGCCCCAGGGCAGCACAGGAATATCCACCCTTGCTGGGTAGGTGGGAGTTTGCAAGAGCCATCGGAGGCCTGAACCACGTGCAGGAAATACCGCCTGGTGGGGGAGGGGGTCTCCAGTTCCAGACTCGCCGCAGGGTCTGGTCGGAGTGGAGGCGATAGGATCGGCAAAGCGTAACTGCAAAGAAAACCGTCTGCGAGAGATAAAGCTGGATGGAAAGGCAGATNCCTACTTGTAATCTCTCTCTCTGTATCAAATAAATAAAATCTTTAAAAAAAAAAAAAAAAAAGAAAAGAAAACCGTCTGCGAGAGATAAAGCTGGATGGGAAGGCAGNAGATATAAGCCCACACTCCCGGTGCTGCCCAGACCTGCAGGGCCGCCCGCGCCCCCGCGGGGGAAGCCTGCCCTGCGCTCCGGGGTGACAACGCTCAGCGCCGCGTGTGCCAGGCTCCCAAGCTCCCGGGCGGCCCCCCGACACGGGATTTCCATCTGTGACAAGGAATCGCACTCCCTATTCACGGCATCTCAGCTAAAAGGAGTGGCTATTTTCGTCGCTGAGCTCTCCCAAATTTTGTCTGGAGTCACCCCGCCGAGGAATAAATGAGCGCTCTACCCGCTGGGAGGGGAAGGCACGGAGGAGATGAGCCCTTTGGCTCCGTTTTCTCTGACTGCTGCTTTTGCGTTTTGCTGTCAGACGCTGGCGAGAGGAAGGAAGGAAGGAAGAGAGGGAGGGAGGGACGAAGGAAGAGAGAGGGCTTTTATAAAATTTACCTTCCTAGAGAAAGTCACTGGATAAGCAGAAAGTGAAGGTCGAGTACTATGTGGCCCATTTCACAGACCCTCACAACAACCCTGGAGGTCCCCCCCCGTGCCGCCCCAGGAAGGGGGAGAGTGACCCCGTTCCGGAAGGCTGGGCCCAAGGTCACACATTTAGTGAGTAACCTGATTTTGCAGCCAAGTTAGTTGATCCCGGATCTGCCTTTTTAAGGTTGTGAGAGCCTCAAAAGTGGATCTCTCTTAACCTCTTAGTGTCAGTGACTCAGATGCTACCCCACATGCCCTCGCCTCTCCACCCGCTCCTGGACACACGGGGCATTGTTGGCCCTTCTCCAGGCACCTGAAACTCTTCTAACAAAGATCCCCAGCGACCTGTGATTCGCAGAATCAAGGGAAACCTCCGTCCTGACCTCCTCGATCTCTCCGAGGTATCTGACCTTTGCCCCCCTCTGAAGCTTGCTCCTCTCTCCGCTTCCGTGAGGCCACCTTCTCCGAGTTTCCTTCCCTTCTCCTGGCTTCTCCTGGCTTCTCTTCCTGGTCCCTCAGGCTGCCTGCGCCTTCACTGTCCCTGGTCCTGCAGCTCCATGCTCCCCTCGCGAGAGACAGCTCACCCTCCAGGGATGCCACCCCCCTCTCCATGCTAACACCCCCCAGACCCATGTCTCCAGCTCTGAATCCCACGGGGACCCACTGGAACACGCCACCTCAAGCCCCACGAGGCCCAGAACAATCGTATTACCCACAACCGTCCTTGGAAACCAGACCTACAAGAACAAAAGCCCTATCCCCTCCTGTACTCTCCATCTCAATCAGTGGCGCCAGGTCCTCATGCTTGTCCTGGCCTGAAGTCGGGGGGAGCCCTCATCTTCCTCCCCTCCCTCTGCCCCATGTCCCCACGGCTTTTCTACGCACATCTGTCCGGTCCAAGCTGCCGCCCCATTCCTACTGCTGCTGCCTTAGCTCAGGCCTGCACCCTCTGTCACCCAGGCCATGGCGAGGAGCCTCCTCGTGGGCTCCCCGATGCCGTCTCGAGCCCATCTGCCCTCCCTGTCACCGCATCCTGTCGTCAGTGGTATCTGATCATCTCATTCCCTTCCCAAACGCCCATCCTCAGCTGCCCAAGACCTACGGGTCACAGAAGACTCTGCAGCAGCAAGGCCACTCACCCTAAGCCCTGCCATCCTCCCAGTGCCTCACTCACCCATGCACACACTGTGCTGTGGTAACTGTGCGCCCCGGAAGCTCCCCAGAGGGCACGGGCGTGCAGAGCCTTCTTGTGCTTTGTGCTGCCCTGCGCTCGGCGAGCTCAACTCCCATCCACCTGCTGAAGGCGCTCCAGCCTCCCCTCTGCTCTCCGGCAGCCCGCCCCGCCTGCGGTCCGGCGCTTCCCACACTGCTCTCGAACTCTGGCTCCTTGTCTGTCTCTAAACTAGACTGGGAGTTGCTCCAGGGCAGGAATTTTCATCTTTTTTGTACCTTGGTTACAACATGGCAGAGCGCTGTAGCTGGTGCATGAGCAGGAATCAGAAACGCTCACGGGCACGTGAACACGAAAGACAGTAAATAAAATAAGTAACACGTCCAATCCGCAGCATACCTTAAAAATACAGTGTGACCAAGTGGAGTTTATTATAGGAATGCAAGGATGGTTCACCAACAACAGGAATTCACAATGGTAATAGATCTGAGGAGAAAAATCATACGATCACCTCCCTAAAGAGTGAAAATCACATTTGGCAAAACCTGATACCCGTTCTCGATTAAAAACACTAAATAAAGTAGGACTTGAAGGATAATTCCTTGTTTTGTAGAACTACACATATACGTCAGTCGAAAAGCCGATGTCTCTCTTAATGGGAAAAACTATACGTATGTCAACTATGTCACTCCCATTTAACACTGTATCGGAGGCATGAATCAATGTAACAAAGAAGAGAAAAACCACTAAAGGAATAAAAAGAGCAAAAGAAAAGAGTAACGATATCTCTACTCATATCAGATAAATTCTTTCGAAAATCCAAGAGCACCAATTTTAAGAACTAATGAACACATGAATAGAATTTAATAAATAGGCTAATTTAATAAATAGGCTAAAGTTAATATATAAATTAATATCCTTCTTATATACAAGCAATTATTAGAAGAGAAGATAGAGAAGCCCATTTATAATAGCAATAAAAGATATAATACCTAAGAGTAAATTTAACGAGAAATGCACAAAGCCTATAAGAGAAAAACCTTGACAATTGCTGAAAAGTAGACTTGTTCAAATGGAATAACATTCCACGTTCTTGGGAAAGATTCAACATCATAAAATGCCAAATGTCTCCCAGGTTAATATATAAATTTAACATGGTCCCAGTTAAAATAATTCTTTTCTGGAGTCGGGCAAGTTGATTCTAAAGTTCATATGGGAAAACAGGAAGAATAACCAGGAAACTCCCAGAAAGGAAAGGCTCTGTTTGGGAGAGGGAGGTCTAGCCCTACCAAATTTTAAAATTTACTACAAGTATTCTGTACTTAAGACACCATGGGGATGCCTGGGTGGCTCAGTTGGCTGGGCATCCAACTTGGTTTGGGCTCAGGCTGTGATCTCACGGTGGTGGGACTGAGCCCTGCGTCGGGTTCCGCACCCAACACGGAGTCTGCTTCCGATTCTCTGTCCCTCTCCCTGCTCCCTCTCTGCACTTCCGCCCTCCTATGCATGCACATGCCCTCTCTCTCTCTAAAGTAAACAAAGATAAGATCTTAAAACATAATTAAATTAAATTAAATTAAATTAAAATAGCATGGCACTGGCACATGAAGAGACAGATAAATGGCACATAGCAGAAGGTCCAGAGACAGACCCAAGTCCAGCTGAAGAGCTGGTTTATGATAATGACGGTATCTCAGACCATGGAGGGAAGCTGGACAACTACAGACATTTAGAAACAGATAAGATTGATCTGCACCTTTCATTAGACACCAAAGTGACTTCCCAGTGGATCAGACATCTAAATATTTAAAAGGAAGCCATAGAAATACTCAAAGAAAACAAAGGTGAATTCCTCTGAAACCTGGAAGTGATAGACAGACAGCCTTTGTAACCATGACTTGAAACCCGACTTTCTTAGACAGGCTCTGGAGGCTCCCGAAGGCAGCGGTAAGCAGGATCACGGATACAAACTGGTTGACCATTTTGATAAACATTTTTTTTTAAGTAGGCTCCACGCCCAGTGTGGAGCCCAACATGGGGCTTGAACTTCACAACCCTGAGATCAAGACCTGAGCTGAAATCAAGAGTTGGATGCTTAACCGACTGAGCCGCCCAGGCACTCCTTAATAAAACATTTTTTTAAGATCTTATTTATTAACTTGAGAGACAGAGAACAAGTGAGAGGCAGAGGGAGAGGGAGAAGCAGACTCTCTGCTGGACCCCGGGAACATGACCTGAGCTGAAGGCAGATGCCCAACCAACTGAGCCACCGAGGTGCACCTTTTTAAAGTAATTTAGGATTACGGATTTATTCCGTCCTTTGGTGCCTATGGGAATGCCCTTTACAGGATTTCAGACTGGTGCACGTAAGTATGAGAGATGACCAGGAACCCACTGAAATCGTGCTTCTTTGCCACAATAAGACCATACAGGAGGTTAAAAAAAAAGGGGGGTTAAAAAAAAGAGGGTCTGCTGTGACTCAAGATAGTAAAAAGGAAATCAGTTTGTATTCCTGGAAAGAGACCAGGTACCCTGACAGACACCGGCCAACTTGCAACCTTTGCCAGGACAGAGCAGAGCTGGAGTCTGGCAGCCTACGGACCTGGCACGGAGTCATTCCCCTGGAGAACGCTTCCCCTCAGGAGGTCAGGGGAGCCCCCCGCCCCCAATCGGACAGGGTTTCCAGAAAGGGCAGGCAACAGAGAAATCTCAAGTGAGTGACTAGAAATATGAGGAAGTTCCTTTCCCCTCGTGTTATACTCCAGCCAAGAAAATTATTCAACTCACCAATCTGACAACCCCACGTATTCCCCCCCCCCAAAAGTGATGCTACCATCTGTGAGCGCAGGAAAAATAATCATAACTCTCTCAAGATCGGGGCTGGGGGTGAATTCCCACTCAAGGAGNTATGAGGAAGTTCCTTTCCCCTCGTGTTATACTCCAGCCAAGAAAATTATTCAACTCACCAACCTGACAACCCCACGTATTCCCCCTCCCCCAAAAGTGATGCTACCATCTGTGAGTGCAGGAAAAATAATCATAACTCTCTCAAGATCGGGGCTGGGTGTGAATTCCCACTCAAGGAGTTATCTTTTTTTTTTTAAGATTTTATTTATTTATTTGACAGAGAGAGAGATCACAAGTAGGCTGAGAGAGAGGAGGAAGCAGGCTCCCTGCCAAGCAGGGAGCCCGATGCAGGTCTCGATCCCAGGACCCTGAGATCATGACCTGAGCTGAAGGCAGAGGCTTTAACCCACTGAGCCACCCAGGCACCCACTCAAGGAGTTATCCTAACAGTGACCCTCATCAAGGGGTCTGGGGGACAAAGCTTCCTTGAATTCTCTGCTCCTTGCATCTTTACTCATGCTTTCTGTTTGTAACTTGAACCACATTGATCACTTGGAATTCCCGGGTAAAGAAATTGCGTTCGTCTCCACTTTGCTACAGGAGATCTAATGTATGGGGGGCGGGGGGAGGCGTGTCCAAGGGCAGTGCCCAGCACCTACCAAGGCTAATAATTGCCAGCCGTTTGTAATCATCATCATCACCGTCACCATTAGGATTAGTGATGAATGGCACGATCTAGGATATGCCAAAGAGCAACTCATGTTACCTACATTTTATTGACTTAATCCTTCCAAATGCTGACAAATTACTAGCCTCAGCCATTTAAAAATCACATTTCTAATGCAATAATCCTATCTGCAATGCGTGTGGAAGACATTACTACAGCCCAGGGATTTTTACAAAGTGAATTAAGTCACTATAAAAACTGACCATGTTGGTTCACAATTAAAAGTCTGGTGGAATGAAAGGCCATTATCCCATAGCTTGCTAAGCCCGAAGGAAAGATTGCCACTCACGTGTCTCCACTGAGAGTGTTTTTAGAATCCCTAAAATGTTTCTGGAATGTACTCATGACTTACATTATGTATTAGCTGATCTTGGATCGAAAATATTTCTGAAACGGAAAAGGCTCAAAGCACGTGTTCTGAAAATCACCATGTGTTCTTAAAAAGATTTCAGATAAATGTCTCTCCTAATTAATAAGCATTTAAAATGCAATATGTATTATATCTATAAAGAATCACACCATGGCTTCTGGAATAACTTTTCCATAGAGTTATTTTTTCATACCCGCTTTGGAGCTGGGAAAATACAGAAATACACATACACACACACTCCCCAAGTCTAGACTTACTTGGGCTCTGGCTATTTAGAGTCTACGTTTGGTGTTTTTAAACCCTTCTGACACATTCCTTTCTTTTATCTCTGATTCCTGACCACCCTTCTCTATGGCTGGCTAATCTTCCTGATGTTTCCGGGGCATAAATGGACCCAGAATACTTGACTGAGAAAAAAAAAATCAGATAGCAATGTAGATCTGGACCTTTCTCTTTTTTACATAAAAGATTGTCTTGTGTTGATCTGGAAATGATCAGATGCCCCAGACCCTTCTGCCAATCTGTAACACTTCCACCTACTCCAGGGAATTCCTTCGGGCTGATGTTTCTTAGGACTTACACTGTCAATTCAAAAGTTCTGTCTCAGTTACCCAAATGATCGAGGATAGCCCCAAAATGGGAGATCAGTTCCTTGGCCCTTATTTCTGCTTGGTGCCTTGACTGTGCGTAAAACAGGAAAGACACTCATGCCGGTGGATCTGAAATGGTTTTATATTTACACGTCAGAACCCTACCAGGGGCCAAAGGGCTGTGCTTACCCCAAATCCCAACACTTTACAAATCAACATTCTTTTATCTGACCCCTTCTACTTGCCAGCCCTAGAAAAAGACACGGTATAAACCCAGTGAATATTTTTTTTCTTTTTTACTGACAACCAAGGTAATAAAAGTCAATCCAAAGGTTTTACCATCTGCCATCAGACACGGGTCTTTACTCACCTAGGTAAATTGTTATTTGAAGAGACAAATCCAGAGCATCCTCAACAGGTGCGTGGGACCACAGTTGCCATTTCTACATTGCAGAGTCTGTCCTATTCCTCAGTCTGCCTCCAGTCCCTGGCTCTTTCCAGAAACCTCACACTCAATGCATGGAAAACCAAACCCATTATCACCCTTCTCTCAGCCCCTCCCAAATATGTATCTCCTCCTGTTTCCTGCCTCAGTTAACACCATCCCCACCCAGAGGGAGTCCTGCTGCCTTCTGCCCGGAAGCCTTGGGCTCCTCTGATCACGTGACTCCTAAGAGCGCTCAGAATAAGGCCGGTCACTCCTCAGGCCGCCAGAGCCAGAGCCACCATCTAACAGCTGGGACCGGCGAGACACCCCCGGATGGTCTCACCAGCACTCTACCTCCCCTCCTGAACCAACTGTCCCCAAGACAGAACTGGGGGCATTCAACAGGGCTTGCTACCTACAAATGAGCGCAGGGCGAGGACTCTGACGGTTGTATGATATTCGGAAAATTTGTGCTGATGAAATTAGAAACTGAAAGTGGATAATGTTGGATTAAAAAAAAAACAACCTAACTCTATAAAACACAAAACTAACAGTATCTTGGCTAATTAATAATCATCAATGGCCCCACGTCTTTCTCCAAAGTTATAAATATGGACAAAAACAGACTTACTCAAGGTCACAAAATAAATCAGCGGTGGAGGGAGAATTGAAATCAAATCCATCCTAAAATAAGAAGATTTCCGAATGTGCTATTCTGCCTCTGACTTCCAAATGTCCACCTAGGAGACTTCTAATACCACCCAGTAGAGTGTAGAACTCCGGTTAAGAAAATAGTTCCCAAATACAGTTACGCGTCTTAAGTGAATCACAATGATGATTTTTGCTAATTACCCCTCAAGAACATGCCTTTATGTTCTAGACGCTTACTCTCCAGGGCAAACTGCAAGTTGGAGTCACAGTGGCACCTCCTGGGCTAATGAAACTTAACTCTTCTGGTGCCTGAGGGCTACCGAGGTCCACAGCGTATTCATACATCCAGATCTGGGAAGAAGGGAGGCATTATGTCTGAATTCTATGGGCCTCCACCGGCCGTGTTCAAGAGAGTACAGCATGTGTTTCCTTAAAATACCGCAGGCTTTAAAAGGGGAATGGAAATTGTACCTCATCTGAGGGTACTGATGCTTAAAAAAGAAGGGAGAAAAAAAAAGCTGAACTTTTATTATTATTATTATTATTCCCAGAGACGTGCAGAAGATTTGTAGTTAACATTGAGGCCCCATACCTCCTGACTGAGGAGGAGGCAATCCTGGTCACTGTTGCTTCTGGCTAAGTCTTGCGCCCCAGGCAACTGTGGCCCTGGGTGATATTGATGTGTGCCTGCAAGTGACCCCAGGTGACCTTCCCCGTGCTTGACAGCCCTCCCTCAGGCATGCTGCGTGACTGTGAGTTGGCACAGAGAACTGAGGTTCAGAGACCCCTGACTGGTACTCCAGCGTCACTTTAATTTCATCACGTAAATACAATTGGCAAATATATTGAACTGTAACACCAGGAATGGATTTCCCAGGTGCTTCCAACAAAACCCCAAATCAACTTCGTCACATCACAGGATGGAGGCATTTGAATTGCAAACATTTGGTTCTTCTTCCTATAGGTTTCCTTCCCTTCCTCCATTCGTATGGAAAGAGTAGATTTTTATTTACCTTTGCACACAGGAGCACTCAAACAACAACACCAAACCGTAAGAATGGTTCCTCGAGAATGTTCTAGAATGCTTCCATAGACTGCAACTTACTAGGATTACCACCTATCGGATGGTAACTTTAAGAACCAAGGTTTTTCAAAATTTATCAGAGGGTCTAATCTGGCCGTACCATCTCACAGCACCCCACACGCTTCCTCTCAAGCACTGAGGCCACATGGGAACAAATTCTCAACTGTGCATTTTGTGGTCAAGGTTTGTATCCCCCATTAGACTACAAGTTCCATGTGGACAAAGACTGTAGATACCTGTTATTTTGTCGCTGTGCCTAACAGAGTGCCCTGAAGGCAGCAGGAAACCAGAGACTATTGATAAATGATCAAAAGGGCAAATAAATGTGTGAGTGAAGTAGTGTTAAATTGGAGAATATAGAATGCAAGTATAAAACAAGCTTTTAGATTTCCTGAGATCGTTCTCTGGGGAGTCTGGACAGATTTATTATCAAACTACAAAAATGGCATCCTGACAACAATCCACAAGTTAATTATTCTTGGGATAAATTCCGGACTCATAAAACCAATTCTCTGGGTGGCAATTTTCCACATGTAAAATTTTTACAATTTCTGTGGGTATTTGTTTAATTTAACCCTTACCTATGAAAACACTGATGTGTGTGAATTTGGATACGCAGAGGAGACAAACAGATGCAGTCACTGCTAAATTTCACAACTCCAAACCACAGTATTTCATGTCAAAAGTCCCAGAAATGCAAATCAGAAGATGCCACGGAGCAGTGTCGGAAACCCTCACAGCTATGCACTCTTTTCTCGATATTTCTCTCCAACCACTGATAAAAACTCTTTGAAGTGGAAGAGTAAATATTACCACTTGATAGTGCTTGGACCCAACAGTGCAAAGACAATTGCACTGTGGTACACTCGGCGGCTCCCGCACCCCGCAGCGCTGGCATGGAGGGCCCACCGTGCTCACTGCTGAGCCGGCCTCGAGGCAGCCCCCCAGGCGCTCCCCCACCCCTACACTTCCTCGGGCGGACACGCGGGATGTGACTTTGTTTTTTTCATTCTGGGAACGAAGGCCCACGAAGAGGCCATGGGACATGCCAAGCCCCAAGTAACGGCTTGAGTCTGCCACACACCCCCACGGGCCTGTTCATAAGCATCGCGGATGGCCGTGGCCGTGGCCGTGGCCGTGGGGAGGAGACTCTGAGGAGCCGGGCAGCAGAGCCGGCGCGAGGCAGAAAGCAAGCCGCCAGGAGCAGGTGTCGGCTGTCCCCGGGCCTGCTGCACCGCAAGGGTCAGCGGCGCGCGGGCTCAGGGTCTCCGGGGAGGGCGCCCCGCGCAGGGCCAACAGCCGGTCCCACAGCAGGTCCCGGCGGGTGCGGGGAGGGGAGGGCAGCAGGACCGATGAGCTGGGGCATACCCAGTGGGCGGAGAGGCCTGGGCGCACCTCCCCGCTCTGCGCCCCGGGCAGGCCTGGCGAGCGAGACGCGCGGGCTCGCCCCCCGGGGCCCCTCCGGCCGCCGGCCGCCCTCCCGCCTGTCCCCCCCGCGCGGGCTCACCTTGCCGGGGAAGGGCCCCGGGAGGATCAGCTTCAGGGCCTGCCTCTTCAGCTCCACCAGGCGGGCGTTGCAGTTCTCGCACCAGACGCCGCGGTCCGAGCCGGGGGAGGA
>LNAC01000451.1:98991-131411 GCA_002007465.1 Ailurus styani | reverse complement strand
GGGGAATGGGGGGAGGTGGGGTGTCGGGGGAGAACTGTTGCGGAGCTGCGAGACCCACCTTGAAGACGGAGACCCAAGCTGGTGCGCTTTGCATCCCCAATTAGCTGGGTTCCCCAAAGCGCGTTTGGCGGGCTCGGAGCGCCCTCTGTTGAGCACTGTTTGCAACCCGGGGCGCCGCCGGAGTGTTGGTTCGAGGCTTTTAAAAATGGACCTAACAGTTGCACCCAGTGAAATGCACAAACCTAAAGGGAACAATTCTGTGAATTTTGGTAAATCTAGGCTCCCAGATAAGCCACCACCTCGGTCAAGGTATAAATCTCCGTTCCTGCACAGAGTTCTCTCCTGCCTCTTCCCAGGCCGTCCCCACGCCTCGCGCCCAGCCTCTGCACTGATTTCCATCTCCATCGATTAGTTTTGCCTGATCTTGAACTTTTTATTCGTAGACCCCAGGATGTCTGCACTCTTTTGTGTTGGGCTTTCGTCGCTTAATATAAAGTTTCTGAGCTTCATGTTGTTGCGGACGGGTCTGTATTCTGTCTGTATTCCGTTGTTCATCCTCTCCCTCCTCCTCCTTTGTTAACTGAATATTTGGGGGGGGTCCGCTTTCATCTCTCTCCTGGCCTTTGAGCTCTAATGATTATAATGTGCATCTTTAACTTATCGTGGGTCACTTAGAGTTAACATTGTACCGCTTCACCTAAAATGTAAGAAACTCGCAAGAGTAAATTCCATTTACCTCCCTCTTGTGTGCTATTTGGATAAATTTTATATCTACATACATTATAAAACCCACAATGCAGTCTTATCAATTTTATCTTAAGCAACCTGTTGTCTTTTAGTGAAACTAGAAAAAAAGTTTTTTTAATTAGAAAATTTTAAATGTAGCAGGGTTTTTTTTTGCTTTTTAGAGAGAGAGAAAATTGGGGGGGGGGTGCAGAGGGAAAAGGAGAGAGAATCCTAAGCAGATTCTTGCTAAGGGTCCAGCCCCACTCAATTTCAGGACCCAGAGACCGTGACCTGAGCCAAAATCTAGAGTTGGACACTTAACTGAGCCACCAGGCACCCCAGCCTTTTTTGCTTCTGAATGGAGATCAACAGCAATTCTATAGGAATCCCCCCTGTGTATAATACCTCCTTTTTCTCTGGATGATCTAAACATTTTCCCTTTACCATTAATTCTCAACAACCTGACCATGATTCTCCTAGATGTGGTTCTCTCTGTACTTATCCTGCTTAAGGTTTGCTGAATTTCTAGGACCTGTAAATTAATCCAGAAGTTTTCCACCAAATTTGGGGTCACTTCAGTCCTTTTTTATTCAAATTACTTTCTGCCCCATTCTCTTTCCTCTCCTTCTGGGAGTCCAATTACATGCATATTTTTATACTACTTGAATTATCTCATAAGTTATGGAGGTGGTTCTATTCATTAACATTATCCTTACCCCTCAGTTCTTCAATCTGGATAATTTCTGTCAATCTTTTATTAAGTTCACCAAGCATTGCTTCTGCTATGTTAAGAATACCCAGTAAATTCTTTATTTTAGATATTGTGTTATATATATACATTTATCTGCTTCTTTTTTCTTTAAATCCTTGAAAATAGTCATGAGAGCAGCTTTAAATTTCCTGTTTGTTAATTCCAATATTTCGCTCATTTGGGGGTCACTTTCTATGACCTGGTTTTTCTCTTGACTCTGAATCCCATTTTCCTGTTTCTTTTCATAGCTGATATCCAATAAAATTTAACTGTGTGCTAAATGTGGACATTACATCATAGAGATATGCTAGATTCTGTTAGCTTCCTTTGAAGAGTATCGATTTTGTTCTAGCAGCAGGCCGTTAAGCTTGTGATGGGTCACCTTAAACTTGTAGCAACTTGCCTTTATGCTTTGTTAGACTAATCTATGTCGGTTGTGGCTTATTATCTAAGAAAAATTCCTTGGTCCTGAGACTTGTTCTTTACCCCTAAAGTGGGCGCTTCTGGAGTTTCAGTAAAAAGCCCAAAATGTATGCCAGACCCTCTAGCTTGGGACTTACACTCCAGGCTCTGCTCCCTGTAGTGACAGCAGCTGAAATCAATTCTTCCAGCTTCCAGATGCTGCTTTCCCCTGACTTCCTATAGCTCTCCCATGTACACAGAATTCAAAAATATCAGCCAAGGACTTGGGGGAAATCACAGATTTTAGGGCTGCCTCTCTCCTTTCCAAGATTTTCCTTCACCCTTTCCAGTAACAGCCCTTAACTCCACCAGGTAATGCCTCATACCAGAAAGACTGGCTCTTTCCTTGAGTTATAACCACTGTGCTCAGCAGACTGGAAGAGACCCATGTAATCCTTCTTTCCGGGACTGAACCCTTGACTTCCCTCTTGCTGCTGCCTATTTCTGGCCACTCTACCGTGTCTTTAAATAGACTTTTTGTTGTTGTTATCCAGCTTGTAATTGTTTTCTTTGGGGAATTCAACTGTATATAATGTACTCCCCAATTTTAGTCTTAACGGTGGATTTTTTCAAGTCTAACTTAAGTTTTTAGAATTCCTGTAGCTTCAAGGGTTTTTACTCTGTGCATTAGCAGCCTAAGAAGTTAGTCTTTAAAGAATCTAACTATATATTGTTTCTCAGCCTTTTGGCTAAGATCAAGTGTTAAGAGTGTAACTATAATTTTATTTTCTGTTGGGTTGAAGGATTCTAATGATGCAACCAGACCCTTCACTGATAGACAGAGAGATGGACAAATCTATCTATCTATCTATCTATCTATCTATCTATCTATCTATCTATCTATCTAGATTTCTTACCTTTTCACAATCAAGGACATTTACTTCAAAGGACATTACTTCAAACACACACACACACACACACATACATATTTTATGAATGAAGAAATTACATACTGGCTTCATAAAAGCTGAGCGCTTTTCTAGACACCAATTTATTTATTCCATTGATACCCTTGGGCAAAACAATACCTCCCTGTTACATCCATGAGTACAAAGTGCAAAAAAACTAAGGTCTATCACTTGGCTAAGAATGAAATTTGTATTCCATATCCCTTGTTGCTTAATTATTAAGAGGACATAACTTCTTTGGGAATGTTTTCATGGGACTTTTATATTGTCCAAAAATGTAATTTAGCTTTCTCATTATTTATATCTCAAGGACAATAGCTCATCAATTTTACAGCTAAACTATATTATGGCACTGTATTTTTGAAAGTCTAAAAGAGTAAATCAAAAACTTAAAAAAAATCAGGCTAGCCACTTCTTTTTTTTTTTAAGATTTTATTTATTTATTTGACACAGAGAGAGAGATTACAAGTAGGCAGAGAGGCAGGCAGAGAGACAGGAAGAGGAGGAAGCAGGCTCCCTGCTGAGCAGAGAGCCCGATGCAGGCCCGATCCCAGGATGCTGAGATCATGACCTGAGCCGAAAGCAGAGGCTTTAACCCACTGAGCCACCCAGGCGCCCAGGCTAGCCACTTCTAATTGCTAAGTGGAGGGCAGCAGATAACAGATTCCACTCCTCTTTAATACTTTTCTTTTGAAAATAACTTCTGTGGGCGCCTGGGTGGCTCAGTGGGTTAAAGCCTCTGCCTTTGGCTCAGGTCATGATCTCAGGGTCCTGGGATGGAGGCCCACATCGGGCTCCCTGTTCAGCAGGGAGCCTGCTTCCTCCTCTCTCCTCTCTCTCTCCCTGCCTCTCTGCCTACTTGTAATCTCTCTCTCTCTCTCTCTCTCTCTCTCTCTCTCTCTGTCAAATAAATAAAAATTTTAAAAATCTTTAAAAAAAGAAAGAAAGAAAGAAAGAAAGAAAATAACTTCCGTAATGGTTCGGGCACAAACATGCCAGCAGAACCAGTGGTCTCACTGCATGTGCCAGAGGCCACGGAGTTTCTCCTTGAGAGATCATTAAAGCAGCTTACACTGTCCATGTGGTACTTGGTGAATATGCACACAATATTTGCATTTGATCTACTGGTGTTCCGGGGACCAAAGAGTCATCAGCAAGCTGGTGACTTTCATTTTTGTGCTTGGTCACTACTGTAGTGTAAGAGGATGCTTGTCACCGTGCAAGTGAAGGAAAGCTCTCCACTCTTGGACTATCATTTCCATCACTAATCATTTTATCCTCGTAAATTCGTTTCACGTTAACCTCCAAGTTTGAGTTCAGTCCCAAGTTGACCGTAGATGAAAGTAGAGAAAGAGAAAGGGTGTGAACCAAATTTGTGTGGCTGGAGGGATAAATGATTTATCATTATTTTTATTTTGCTTTTGGGCTGGGGAAGAAAAGACCAGTTATGGAAAACAGAGAGGAAGACAAGACAATGTGTGTTCAGCCCACGGACATTGGGCACCAGATGTGACAGCCATGAACCAAGCCGCCACTTATCTCAAGACGTAACCTGCTTTGAAAAGGGATCAGAGCACCCCATGTGTCACTGTGTATAATTGTGAAGGAAGAAAAACCACCTACATGTGCATCCATAGGGAATGGCTTTAATAACTTAAACTGTCCTCAGACCAGGAAATACTATGCAGCCATGAAAAACGTTTCCATAAAAGAAGAATTTTATGGAATAGGAAGATAGTGATGAGGTGTTAGATTTGAAAACTTAAAGTAGGTACAGCATAATGATAACTCAGTGTAAGTATATAATCAGGGGAAAAACTAGAATCCAACATCAAAATATTAATAGCATAACAGCTCGCTAGAAGTTTCCAATTCTATTTTCAGAGACAAATGTAATATTATTATAAGAAAAAGATTACTAAAGTAAGAAAAGAATTTAGAGCAAGTTTTGATTTTTAGGAAAGGGATCATAAGTAAAGGATAGGGCTGCCCCTCAAACATCCATGGTCATATATTTCCAGGCACATACACAGGCACGCACGTGTGCGCGCGTGCGCACACACACACACACACACACACACACACACACACACGCCTACATACTTAGTTGAGGCCAGACTACAAAACCAAACCAAACCAAACAAAGCCAAGGAGGGAAATGAGTAGAGAATGTCGGTGATTAAATACTTTATAATAAAATAGGTTTTCCAAGCACTTCACCAAAAAAAGAGAAAAAAAATAATCGTACTTCATTTATCTGTATAATTTTCTTAAATTTGGAGTTAGGACTATAAGCGAGGGCACTCCGAGCTCTTTAGAAGTGAGGTGCCTAGCCCAAAGATACAGATCCAGCCAAGGGAGAGTGCCAAGGAAGAAAACCCAGGGCCTTCTCTGGTCCCCACTGAGGAGCCAGAAAGAGCCGGTTGGCAACAAGTAGGAATAAGAAGGCTGTGACACCAGATGTGCCCAGGACATGAAGTAACTGAGGGAAGAGCTAGAGCCAAATGTCATCGTGTGGGTGCTAGGGAACATTTTTATTTAAAATTTCTAGAAGAGCACTCAGCTTATAGGCAAGTCAAGTGCAGCCCAGCATGACAGAGGAAACAGAGTCAGGGAAGGTCAGAGGAGGGTGGGATATTCCCACGGGAGGGGGCAGCGAGGGACCCTGGAGAAAGAGCCTGGGGCGGGGCGGGGCAAGATGGAGGAGGGATTCAGGAAAGGTTGAACAGATATCAGACAAGGGACAGGGAGGTCACAAGGGTGCCATTTTTCCAGATGGGCCACCTGTTAAGAGGTAACAAGCAATGGGAGATGTTCTAATTTGATCATCAGAAAATGAACAACCTAATCCCAAAGCAAAAGATGTGAACATATATTTCACTCCAAAAAAGTGGACAAACAGCTTAATAAGCACATGAAACCATGTTCAACAGTATCCGTCATCGTGGAAATGAAGATTAAAAGGCACAACGAGCTACCACTGGAACAGCTGACATCAAAAACGATCGTGAGGAGGTGGAGAAATGGGGGCTCCTGGGCACTGCTGGGGGAGGGGGATGTTAGGTGGTGTGACCACTTTGGAAAACAGTTTGGCAATTTCTCAAAAAGTTCAATACGAAGTTACTGTCCCACCCATTAATTCTAAGTATCCACCCAGGAGAAAAAAATAAAAATGAAAAACATATGTCCCAGGAAAGCTTGCAGACAGCAGACTTGCTCACAGCAGCCTTACTCACAATAGCCCCAACGTGGAAAGACCCTATGTGTCAGTGCCCCAAGAAAGAAGGGAAGGACAGGCCTAGCGAAAGAAACCACACACATTGAGATGGTTTCTATGTGAAATACTCAGAAAAGACAGATGGTGGAGACAGGAAAGCCGATCGGCAGTTGCCTGGGGACTTAGCTGGCCCGAGGGATCTCGCAGGCTGATGGAGACTGCTGTGTAGCGATGGCCTCATAGGTACATCTACAAAAACAAAAAAAACAAAAGTGTGCATGTGAATAGGGTGACTTTTCTTTTTAAATTTTATTGATTGATTGATTGATCAATTGCATATGATGAGTGAAGGGGCAGAAGAACAGACAGAATCTTAGGCGGGCTCCATGCCCAGCATAGAGCCTGATGCAGGACTCGAACTCATGACCCTGAGATCATCACCTGAGCCCAAATCAAGACTTAGATGCTTAACTGACTAAGTCACTCAGGCCGGATGACTTGTATCATATGTAAAATCTGTCTCAAGAAAGCTGTTTTTAAAAAGTGGTGGAAGAGGCAAATGGGGGTGGAAATGCAGAATCGATTCCGGGCCATCAGCCCTGGGTGAGCTCGGCTTGGAGACTAAACAGACCTGAGGAGGAAGGTGGCAGTGTCCAGGCTGGTTTGCAGGCCAGTGAGCAGGACAAGAAAGATGTGGCAATGGTGTTTCCCACACAAGGCCAGTGGGAGGAAGATGGCATGTGATTTTGAAGAGATCTGGCCACTTTGACCCTCTGAAGCAAAATACCTGGAAAGAGGGGTCACCGTGTGCCACTTCCGGAGCCTCCACACAGCGGGCATCGTCAGTCAGCCAGAGTGGACCCCAACACTGGGAAGGGCATGAGGAGACACTGGCTGACTGCTGGTGGGAATTGAGGGGTCTGAAAGCAAAATGGAAATGTGCGCTGGAAATGTGGTATTAGGATCTCAGAGCAAGGTCACGGAGGAAAGGAGGAGGAAGGGGCTGTCTGCACCTAAGCCATGTGAGCACCGGCAGGAGCAGGAGTGGCCAGGAGCCACCAGCCAGCCACAAGGGGCGAGGGGCAGAAAGGCACACAGCCCAGGGAAGAGCTTCCAAGACCATGATGGAGGGAAGGGAGCCGCGTGAAGATCCTGTTTTCAGAAGACAGCAACTTATAGGAGGTATGGGATTCCAGGAGTTCCTCCAACAAGGATTTAAAATCAGGACCAATATTTCTAACCAGTGCTGTCATTGCCCGAACCCCTGGTGGATGTCTCCCAGCTGTGCGCTGCCAGAGCCCTAGGTGCCAGCACGAGGAGCCTCTGGTCCTCCTCTGAACTGCTGACGCCTCCACTCTCACATTAGCAACCACTCTTTTTGTTCCCTCTACCTCTGGTTGCACCAGCAGCACAAATTCTGCTCTGGCTTGTCTCCATCACCCAGGAAGCCCTCTCAGTGCTGCACCTTCCCTGCAAAACCACTAGTTCTGAGTTACTCATGCTTGGGCTCATTTCCAGCTCTTGAGTTGGAAATGCAGTTTTTCTGGATGGATGGATGGATGGATGGATGGATGGATGGATGGATGGAGGGTGGATGGATGGATGGACGAGTGGGTGGATGGTGGGTGGATGGATGGATGGATGAGTGGGTGGGTGAATGGATTGGTGGGTGAGTGGATGGATGGTTTGGTGTATGGGTGAGGGGATGTGTAGGTAGGGAGAATGTATAGGTGGGTGGATGGATGGAGGGATGAGTGGGTGAATGGGTAGATGAATGGGTGGATGAATGGGTGGGCGGGGGGCTCGTGGGAGGACAATAGATGGGTGGCTGGGTGAGTGGGTGGGTTGAATTGATGGGAGACATGACCTTGAACAAAAAGAGGAATCCAGTGAGAGTAACTGGATGACAGACACTCGTGGGTGGGGGGACAGTGGCAGCTCACACTGTTTCTATAAAAAGGCTTCTATTGAGATCAAGCCGTGATCCTTCTTGTTACTTTTCTGATATATATATTTTTAAATCACAGGATTTGGCCTCATTTAAAAACAACAACACAGTCAAGTGTCAGGCAATTCAGGAGTTATGGTTTCCACAGCAACATTCACGTGGCCACCCAACTACTACCAAATAAATGAGATTAAGCATTTATATTGCCCTTGACATTCAGCCATATGCTAAGCAATCACTTTATTGGTTTATAATTCCTTGAAGCCACCTGCGAGGGAGGCAGCCTTCTCATGCCCACATTAAGAGCAAAGAAACCATTGGGGTGCCTAGGTGGCTCAGTCTTTAAGAGTCTGCCTTCAGCTCAGGTCATGATCCCTGGGTCTTGGGATCGAGCCCCACGTCAGGCTCCCTGCTCAATGGAAAGCTTGTTTCTCTCTCTCCCACTCCCCCTGCTTGTGTGTGTCTTTCTCTGTCAAATAAGTAAATAAATTCTTTTAAGAAAAAATGAAGAAGCCAAGTCCCAGGAGAAGAACCAAGTGCCCAGAGAAACCCCAGCCTCACTAGCTAATTCGACTCTCCCCTAATGGCAGGCAGCAGGATAAAATGCCGACAACAGGGCTGCCCAGAGTGCATGAATAAAACTGATCAGCATTGAATGCTTACTGTGTGCTGGGTCCTTCTTGCGAGCTTTTCCAAACCCCTGCCACTGAGGACTGAGTCACAGGCAACTAAAGAACCAATAATAAAAACTAGAGACTTTTATTCTGAGTGGAGGAAATCCCATAGAGCTTTGGTTCAACTGGCCTCCATAGACCCAACTTCTTTATAAGCTCAGAACCACAAACTCCTACAAAGAGAAATAAAAGGTCCCTCCAGCAAGAACAAGGTTCAGAAGAAGGACAACAAATACCCAGGTGTCAGAGAACAGAAGCCTTGGCTCAGGTACAAGAATTCCTTTGGAGACTTTGGCTTATTTGGTAGGTGAAGAGAGCCCACTAGAGATGCCAGATATTTATTTTGGCAAAGTTTTCTGGTAGCAGATCTTACAAATCTCATCTCTCAGATGAACACAGGCACGTGGATTGAAAGCACAACACAACATGCTTGGGTGGCTCAGTCAGTTGAATGATGGACTCTTGATTTCAGCTCAGGTCATGATCTCAGGGTCATGAGAGCGAGCCCCGTGTCAGACTCCGAGCCAAGCATGGAGTCTGCATGAGATTCTCTCTTTCTGCCTCTGCCCTTCCCATCCACCCCCTTCCCCCTGCAAAAAGACACGATCCAACAATCAAGGCCACAAATTGTGATGCGTGGCCCCCAGTCCCCAGACAGGGAGGGAGTCCTGGGACCAAGTGTTGGCTCTGGCCTTAGCCGTCATCTTAACAACTGATCTTTAAGGAGGAGTAAACAGCAGCACATGAACTGCAGAGCTGTGCTAAATTGAGAGGTATTGCCAACACTCCCAAAGAAAGTGAGAAGATGTGTGAAAATGCAGAGTCTCAGAAGTGTGAGAAAACAAAAAGCACAAAAGCAAGCCAAAAGCATCAAACTTCCGACATCAAGGAGGTGGATTTTGAGCTCTAGACTCGGAATTGTCGACAATTAGAAAGCAGTTTTCCCTAAAAGACAAGTGAGAGAGATTTGGCTCCAAACTAAAAATAAACTTTTGTTCCAATAAAACAGGCCCACTTCACGCAGGAAGCTTTCCCCAATGAGTCCTGCTTAGCCACGGCATTAGATCCGCTAGTGGTGTGGTCTTTATTCCCCTGCCCCCCCCCATCCCTCATCACCCAACATCAAGCATACGGCTGCAGGACAACATGGAGGAGCAGGAGCTGTCCATGGTCTGCTTCCATTTGCCCTGTTCCCCAGCAGCCCTAGAGTTCTCCAACCACGATGCAATGCTGGGGTGCAAGATGGTTGCCAAGACTGTCCAACTTAAGATTGAGACAGGCATTTAACGGTTCAAAATTATGGGCATGATACCCTCTGCAAGCTCCTCGAGGCCAGTGGGCACATCCTTAATGTTTATGTCCCTAACATTCGGGACAGCCCCGGGTGTGGCTCCTAATGCACGTTTATGGTGGAAGTGAGTACATGTCGGTTTTTGAGTGCTTTGCTTTTCCTGCAAAATAACTCACTTCAAACTTGATATCAAACACCGCATTGTGTTCTGAACGCCTTATAGCCCAAAAGACCAATATAATCAAAGAATAAGCAATCAAAGAATCTAGGAGAAATCACTTAACAGTGAAGACCAAAGCAACTAGAATATGCATAAAGTCTAAAAATAACTATGGGAATACAAGATTGTCTTCAGTGAGTCCATTTCTAGAGGTGAGAACAAAGACAGGAACACACACTCGTTCAAGGAGATTAAAATTTTTTTTTTAAGATTTTATTTATTTCACAGAGGGAGAGAGATCACAAGGAGACAGAGAGGCAGGCAGAGAGAGAGGGGGAGGCAGGCTCCCTGCCGAGCAGAGAGCCCGATGCGGGCCTCGATCCCAGGACCCTGAGATCATGACCTGAGCCGAAAGCAGAGGCTTTAACCCACTGAGCCACCCAGGCGCCCACAAGGAGATTAAAATTAAAAGTGATGGATTTAAAGTTAAGAAAGTGTAGGCAAGCTTTCAAGGTAAATATAATGACTACAAAATCTAGCAGACTGTGTAATTGTGTTCCTTCGCTACTGGAGGCAAGCCCATCGCTGATGAATTTTAAATGACATCTGGATGATCTTCTAGTCCAATGTTCAATTCCATGCCTGCGTAGGACATTACTCCGTAACAGTTGGATTTTCAGAATAATTTATAGTGAGTGAGTATAAATGGAAGCTTAACATAGTTATTTCATTTACACTGATGAGGTGCCCAAAACACAGGGAGACTAAACGATATGCCCAACACCAAAAAAGAAGCTAAAATGGCACAGAGAGGATTAGAATTCCAAGTCACAAATCATGGTTTTCTCTACTTCTTTCTTTGCTGCAGTGAGCATGGGACGATGCTATTCCTCGACTCCTTGAGCCCACAGGACATGCTTCTTGAGCCCTACTCCTGGCTTGTGTTTTCAGGCTCCCAAGCACTACATTCAGCTAGACTTTCTTTTTATGTTATTGACAAATTCACCTAGACTTACAAAACCCTCTCCTCCTTGTGTGCCTTCATGTAGCTGTGATTCCCGGGATGGGTGTTCACATTCCGTGTAGGGCAGTGTAATCTAAGGGTTAAAAACCGAAACTCCAACGTCAAATCCTAGCCTTGCAACCTTGGACAAGTTACTCAGCCTCCACCTTCTCTTCTCTCATTTATTTTCTCACCTATAAATGAGGGTGAATAATAACGCCTACCTCCCGAGGGCTAACTTAGGTAGTTGATACTAGGGGCTTAGTACAGTGCTGGACATAGTCAGTGGGGGCGACCAAGTGGGAGTCAGTGAATAAACAAATATGGCGGGGTTGGTGAGTGCGGGTGAGGAGGACAGATGTGGGGGGGCAGGGGTGTTATTATCTTACAGGGTAGTTGGGGAAGGCTCCTTCCCACAGTGAAACTTGAGCTGAAACCTGAAGGAAGCAAGGGGCACGGCATTCAGCTCTGGGAAGAGCACTTCAGGCCCAGGGAAGGGCAGGAACAAAGACCCTGAGGCAAGAGTGGGGGGGGGCGCTGTTTGGGGCGCAACAAATCAAGAAGTCCTATGGCTGCAGAGGCCGAGAATAGTAAGAGGCGGCCTCAGGGGGCCATCAAAAGGTCTGTGGGCCATGTAAAGTCTTTGGCTTTTACTCCAAGTGAGATAAAGAGCCACTTAGAGGTTTTTGAGCAGACGATGCTTGGAATAGAGAGATTGGGACCAGCATGGAAGCAAAGACCAGCCTTTACAATAATGCACCTGAGAGATGAAAGCAGCCTGGCCCAGCCTGGTGACCATGGAGGTGGTGGTCCATTGCTCCATTGCTGGCCATGTTCTGGATTCTTGGAATTTCTATGTAGGTCTATATTTTTTTAATCACAGTAAAACACGCATAATGTAATATTATCAGCTTAGCCACGTTTAAGTGTAGCGTTCAGGGGCATTAAGCACATTCCCACTATTTTTTTAAAAAAATATTTTATGTATTTATTTGACAGAGAGAGAGATTACAAGCAGGCAGAGAAGCAGGCAGAGAGAGGAGGAAGTGCAGGGAGCCCAATGTGGGACTCACCCCAGGACCCTGAGATCATGCCTGAGCCGAAGGCAGAGTCTCTAAACCACTGAGCCACCCAGGTGCCCCGCACATTCCCACTATTATGCAACCATCACCACCGTCCATCCCTAGGACCCTTTCATCTTCCCAAAATGAAACTCTGACCCCACTGAACACCACGTCCCCATTTCCCCCCACCGCCCCCCGGCCCTGGCAAACACCATTCTTCTTTCTGTCTCTGCGGCTTTCACTCCTTCAGGTCCCTCCTATAAGTGGCATCTGTCCTTCTGTGATGGCTATTTCACTTAGCACAATGTCCCCAAGACTCAGCCCTGCTGGCGGGCCACATCTAGAGGGTAGGATTTGGCAGGCTGGCAGACTGAGCCATGGGTCCTTCCATGACCACATGGTCAGTCTTCCCTCCTACAACACCAAGCCCCATTGCCACCTCCTTCAGGAAGTCCTTTGTGTATCCCTCCAACAGGACACACTGTCTTCTCCCCCAAATCCCCATGGCTGTCTTGTGTGGGCTCCTGGGAGAAGGTCCTTCTCTCCCATCAGACCATGAACTCTCCTGGGACACCATTCAACCATGTTCCAGTTGGTTCCCCTCACAGGACCCTGTCTTTTAGGGCTCAGAGTTTGTTTGATCGATGAACAGATGGGAAAATCATTCATTTGAGTCAAATATGCAACTAGAATATCACTCAGCACAGGGATTCCTGAAAATGTCACCATCGTATTTGTTTCCTTGCAAGGTGCCTGCTGCACATCTTCCCGCCCAGAGAACCCAGTGAGATCACAGGGAAATGTACCATGACTTCCATCGTAGACGTGTACTCACTTTCAGGTTCTTAATCGTCCTGTTTTTTCTCAGTCATACTCCAGTTTTTTAATGTCTCCTTACGGACCCATTCATTTGATTGACTTATTTTTTGCAAAGCAAAACAAAAGCCAAAGGGGAACTTTAGATTTTGTGCAACACTCCTGAGAAACTCTCCCTCTAGAAAACACCCTGTGTCTAAGTCAAAACCATGTAAATAATTGTAGCAGGGTGGACTGTGCCCCCAAAGAGACATGTCCAAGTCCTGATGTGCCCCATCTGTGTGCGTGACCCGATTTGGAAATAGGGTTTTTGCAGATGTAATTAAGGATCTGGAGATGAGACCATCCTGATCTTCAGGGGAGCCCTGACAGGTGTCCTTGGAAGAGAAGGGGAGATCTGAGACCCACTGGCACAAGGAAGTGTGGGGGACAGGCCCTCGGAAAGCAGGGACAGACACTGGAGCCATGCTTCCACAGAGCAGGAGCACCTGTGGCCACCAGATGCTGGAAGAGGCAGGCAGGAGCCTCCAAGAGCCTTTGGAGGAAGCATGGCCCTGGTGACATCTTGAGTTTGGACTTCAGGGCTCCGGAACTGTGAGGGAATACAACTGTGCCATTTCCAGCCGTCAGGGCTGTGGCAATCTGTTAGGGCAGCCCCAGGAAGCCAACACATGAATTCACTGTATCAGTCCACAAAATCACACCCAAACCCAGTTATTGGACCAGCTGCTTCTCTTCCTGTGTGGCCCTACACACCACACCACCCACACGCCCCTACCATACACACACACACACACACACACACACGCAGTGGCCCTATCTCCTCCCCCACCTGCCTTTTCGTCTCAGCTCACTTGACTTCCTGTTTCATGGTCCCTGTCCCCGTGTGGGCCACCATAACCAACCACCCCAGACCGGGGGCCTTAACGGCAAACGTTTCTGTCTCAGAGTCTGGAAGATGGAGGTTCCACACTGGGGAGACAGCGGCCAGCTTCTCCTCATGTCCTCATGTCATCCATCTTCCTGTCAGGGAACAGCTCTGTCCTGAGGGCGCCACCTGGTGACTACTGGCCTCCCAAAGGCCCTGCCTCCTTGCGCCCTGGGGGAATTGGTGGGGGTGGGGGAGATTCAGTTCCAACCTATGAGCTGGTGGGAACACCGACATTAAGTCTGGGGTTGTTCCCTTTCTCTTTTCTTTCTCATTCTTTCTGGTTCGGGGGTTGTCGCTCTACCCAACCTCCCTTCCTCAAACCCAGAAAACCTCAGGAACACCCCCAGGAGTCCCGTGATGAATGCCGGGTGTGCCAAACGCTTCCCTGTGAGACCCAGAACCTCTCACTGGGAGCAGAAAATCAGCACAGAGCTCCCCATCGTGTCACTGCAGAGTCTTAGCGCCCATCCACCCCCGGCCTCCCCACAGCTTCTGTGGGGCATCAGCTCCTGAGGCCTAGTGATGGCAGCCATCTTCCCTGTGCCTTTCTGTCGGTCTACTGAGAATTCTGGGTTTCCAAAGTAGAAAGGCCACACGGTCTTCCGCAAGTGTGCGTGGTGCAGGGGGTGATGCTGGGGAGGTGTCACCCTGTTCTCTCTATGGAACCCCAGCAGGAGGGAGTCAGCAGAGAGCTAGCCCGGGGAGAAAGAAGAGATTTCTGAAGGAGTTACATTCTTCCCTCTCTTCCCCCGGGAGCCTGTGTTGTTCCTCCCCTTCCCGGGCCCTGGTTTTCTCTCACTGAGCCAGAGAACAGCTTAGTGAAGAAAGAGTAAAATGTCCTAGCAGTGCACGTAGGATGTCATGAAACCAGGGGTCCTTGGCGGGGGGGCAGATTCTGCCCCGGCCATCTGCACAACCACAGCTGGGCTGTCTTTGCCCTCAGCCCCACAAGACACCATTAGGAAATCACCATGCATGTACGTGTCTGTGTGTGGTGTGTGGAGTGTGGTATGTGGTATGTGGTATGTGTGTTTGTGTGTGTGTGTGTGTGTGGGTGGTGTTTGTGGTGTGTGTGGTATGTGGTCTGTATGTGTGTGATATGTGGTGTGTGTGTGTGTTGTGTGGAATGTGGTGTGTGTGTGGTATGTGGTATGTGTGTGTGGTGAGTGTGGTGTGTGTGGTATGTGGTGTGTGTGTGTGTGTGGTGTGGTGTGTGTGTGTAAGGTGTGTGTGTGTGTGTGGTGTGCGTGTGGTATGTGGTATGTGTGTGTGTGTGTGTTGTGTGTGGTATGTGGTGTGTGGTGTGTGTGTGTGTAGTGTATATGTGTGGGTGTGGGATGTGTGTTTATGTGTGTTGGGACTGGTGTGTGTGTGTGGTGTGTGTGTGGTATGTGGTATGTGTGTGGGGGTATGTGTGGTGTGTGTGGTATGTGGTGTGTATGTGTGTGTGTGGTGTGTGTGGGGGGGTGTGGGATGTGTGTGTATGTGCGTTGGGGCCGGTGTGTGTACGTGGTGTGTGTGTGTGGCATGGGGAGCATGAGTGGTGGGGGTGGGGGGGCTGGTGTGTGGAGTGTGGGCTGGTGTGTAGGGGTGTGGTAGAGGGGTGTGGTGGGGGATTGTGCACAAATGCCCACTTCTTTTGTCTTTAATCTTTCCTTAGGGAAGAACCCCCCTCCCCGCAACACGGTGCGGGGCACAGAGTACCCAAAGGCGTCTCTTTAGAGTCCCAGGCCGCACCCCTGCACTGCCCCCGGCGCCCTGTGCTCCAGGCAACAATTTGGAACATCTTGAGGTGTTTTTAAATGTGCTGATGCTACTATTCCTGTCATTTCTTGATTTATCCTTTTCGGACACAGGCTCTTTACCGCCTTGTGACGCATGGAGTGTCAGCTGCCACCACCTCGCCGTCCCCCCGCTGTCCCCCCACGGCAGTGACGCCATGAAAAGAAACAGGGGCTCCCGCCCGCGGCCCAGCCCCGGCACCCCCGCCTGGCTGGCCGGCCCTTGCTGTGGACAGCCGTCCCCACTCAGCGGCACACCCCCGGGCCCCCCCTTCCTGGTGGCTCCCTCCCAGTCCCCTCCCAGCACCCGGAGCCCCCTCTCAGCCCTCATGTCTTCTTCCCCCAGGCTCGAGGCCCTGGCTGGTGTCCATTTCCTGAGGGCTGCCAGACTCCCCGGCTCCCCTTCCCGGTCCCCCAGACCCCTCAGTTCGGCTTTATTCTGGAAGTCTCCACTTGGATGTCCGATGGATATCCTGAACTCGGCACATCCCCCACCAGCTCGGGCTGATCGTGGGGACAGACGGTCCCCTGCAGCCTTGGTCGTCTCTGCCGATGGCACGTCCCGATGGCACGGTTGCATGGGGACGAAGCCCCGGGGGGTGACTGGGGTGTGGGGGGACGACAGCCAGTGAGAACCCCCCCCCCGGTACCTGTGCCGAAGACACTTGGTAAAATGGGTTCAGGTCACTGCGGGTCACAGCGGCCTCCCTCGCGGCGGCCAGAGAGCGGGCACGACACAGGTGCACCAACTGACCGACGCATCCAGAAAATGTGCCGCGTCCGCACCGTGGAGCGTTATTCACCATAGAAGAAACGAAGCAGACACACGTTACAACGGGGATGGGCTAACACACACACAACGTCATGCTAAGTAGAAGAAGCCAGAGACCAAAGGCCACGTGTGGTAGGGTTCCGTTTCTAGGAAATGTCCACAAGAGGCCAGTCCATGAAGGGAAACGCTAACGGGCACAGGATTCTCTCCGGGAGGATGACAATGTCAGGTAATCAGAACGACTCTGCGACTATGCTGAGAGCCACCAAATTGTACACTTAGTAAGAGCAAATTCTACAGTGTGTGATAAAGCTGGTTTTCTCTGGGCTAATACTGAAATTTAAATTGTGCACAGTAACGCGCCCCCGAGTGACTCACTCTCCAGCAGACCAACCCATGACTCGGGATAGAAACAGTTTCCCAGCCAAACACCCCGCAAGAGAAAGTTCACGAACTGCCATCAGCCATCCTGAGGAGGTAAGAGCAGAGCTTGTCTGAAAGGAGGGCCAACCCAAAGAAACAGAACCAAGCCTTGGGTTCTCGTGGTGACCTTGCGCCCTGGGCGGGGCTGAGTCTAAGCTAGGTCCACTCTTGGACTGCTCTGCTTACGAGCCAATTAGTTCCTCTTTAGGGATTGGCCTTTCCATTACTTGGAACAGCAAAGGACCCATCTTGAGTCAGGCATCCCTATTTAAGAGTATATACACTGTGCAAAATTTCACTTTACTATTTCCTTATTGTTACTTGCTTCTTCACTAGAGGTTTATAAAAAGGGGCATAAAGCTTTCTGGAAATTCTATGTATGAAACACTTGTATGGGTTTCATGGTTATAAAAAAATCCATAAAGTTTTCAAAACAAAGGAAAAATGTCATTGGCAAAATTCATTTTGATTTGTATTTGGCCTAAATATTTAGAAAACAGAAGTCTGTGCTTGACCAGCCCAGAGGAGAGAAGGACTGACACCATGCCTATCGACACGTACACCACTCAGTTTTGGTGGGAGGCTGGGCGCCACACTGCTTTGGGTCTAGTGGGCTGCAAGTCAAAGTGAGCCAAGTCTAACACTGCCCTTGACTTACCTCCCCAGCTGTGTCGTTCCACACTGTGCGTGTATCGCCCACTAGGCAACTTTCCATCTGAGCAACTAGCTCAGAACCCTTCCATGCAATGTGCTAAGTGACAGGTGTCTCTGTCTCTAAAATGGAACTTCCAGCAATCGCTAGAAATGTCACAATCACCACCTGAGTACACAAGAGAAAACCCCCAGCTCCCCCCCAAAAACTTGAAACATGTTGAAAATTAAAGGATGAGCCAACACCTATCAGGCAAATGAAAATATCAACGAAGCTGGGGTCTAGTTACCTAGGGGCCAGAACATCCACAGCAAGAGAATTCGGATTTACTGAAAGATCAGAAAAGAAGTCAATATTGCTTAAAAGGGGACTGGTGAAATGAAACATGGTGCCTTCATGTCACAGAATGCTAGGCAGATAGTGCATGAGGCAGGTATTTATGAGCTGGGTGTACAGGATCTGTTGTTTAGTGGGAAAGTGTGATGCATACAGTTGCATACAGTAGGCGCCCACCCACACACTTACACAGAACTCCAGAGAACTGGTGAAGGCGGAGCGGGTGGGGTGGGAACGGAATGGTAGAGGGACAAGTCTAAAAAGAAGAATTCATGTTTATTCTAGGAGCCTTCGAATTTTGTGCCAAGTGCCCTTTAATTCATTTGAGAAGTGAATTAGATAATTTCTGGTTTTTACATTCACGATCAACCTTATTTCCTTAACTAAATGGCCACCAGCCTCCCCCTGAGTCTCTGGCACACCAGATCTGTTCCTCACTCATAATGGTCACATTTATTATGAAAAAGAAATCAGCTCTTTAATTTCTCATATGCTGTTTTCTGATGGAGGAAATTGGGGTTAATAAAGCCTTTAGTGTTACATTGAAATGTATGGTTGGCTATAATCATGAAACAGACCAGAACAGAGAATGTATTTTACCTAAAAATCATGACTACGCCTTGGTCCAGAATTTGCATTGTTTATTTACTCATTCATTCATTTTGCCTGTTAATTTGAAGTACTCGCTGCAATCAGCTGTCAACCTAGCCATAATTTCTCTTCTTGGGGCCAGTAAATCGATGGAAGGGCAATGGTTCTAGCAAAGGGGAAAGTTCCCACCTCCACGTGGTAGCCAGAGGCGTGCATTGCGCTCTGCCAACATCTCACAGCCGCGGGTAACCTGAGCACGCCCAGTTCTCAGCCACCTCTGCCCAGCTCCTATCAGGTGGCTGAGTCACCCCCGTCTCTAAGCTGGGTGCTTGCCCGCCTTCCCATGGAGGCACGGTTTTCCCTTTGTACCGTATCTGCTAGAAATCAAAGCACCACACCCGATCACGACCTAGAGCATGGCACGTCTTCCAGCTGCGGGTGCCTCCTTAGTTCCCGAAAACCCCGGGAAGATCTCTCCCCATTCTGCAGAGGAGGCTGCGCCGTGAACCCCGAGGGCACTCCGGAAACCTCGCAACCACCCCCGGCTTCCCCAGCCGCCCGGCCCACATTGTTCCCCACCCCTTCTCTCCCAGATTTATTCAGGGCTTCCTGGAAGAGACGGGTCTGCAGTTTCCATCTCGAAAAATGCATCGTAGGTGGCATAGTTCATTCGAATTCCCTTCTCTTCTATTTCTCACAACACGACAGGGATGTCTTTGACTCAAGGATAGTTCTGATGCCGATATAGTGCAAAAATGGAACAGGCGGCCCCTTCCCAGAGTTTTCAAAACTGTTCAGATCTTTGTAATTCTCATACACCGTCCCTGTGGTTTTTGCTTGAGTCCCCATCCCCCTGCCTGGCCTCCGTTCTTTCCCATTCGAGGCCAATTTAAAACTAAGAGGACATGCTTTAGTTCTGCTGTTGTCATTTGGTGACAGAAGGAAGCGGGTGCAGTAACAACATGCCGACTGCAAATTGCTTTACACTGGATGTCAATATTTCTCAATATTGGAGAAAAGAAAAACAGTAATTTTCTTTACAGGGCTTAGAGGCTCTTACACTGATATTTCTGAATGTCAGATAAAATCACTGCTGGCTTTATAAGTATTAGCCACGAGAAGGGAGATAAAAACAAAATATTTTGTACCACATAGCCCATGATAAGGAGCTAAAGAGCCAGGATTTTATTATATGGTTCCTCTGTGTAGTTAGCTGATAAAACATTTTTTACAAGACCAGCGTTTAGGCTGCATTGACAGCATTCATCTTGACGTCTAAGGTTTAAAACAAAGATACTCAAAGTGGCTGGTGTGGGGGGTAGGGAAGTGGGGGGGTCCGCTACCACTGGGTCCTGTCTTGAGAGCACACCCCTGAATCTTTGGTGGGGGGAACGTGAAGAAACTCTCCTTCCTCATAGCTCAAGAGTGGGCAATCTTTTTTTTAAAAAAATCATAATTTACATCAGTTGACTGATAGCATCTCCCTTTAGTACATTTTTAAGAAATAAAAAACCTGACCATACAATCAATCAAGTAGGCCCTTCAGGCATCACTGGATTTCTCTGGAACAAATCCTCAGCCTGACATGAAGAATGGCAGGAATGGGCATCTGGTCAACCATGGAGTTTTGCACGGTCATTTCCACAGGGAAAGGCATCCAAGAAGGGATCTGGAGGTAGCCTAAGAAGGCTCTTTGAGAAAGAACCCTGGCTTGGAAACCAATGAGGGTCATGATACTAGAGGCCATTATAAAATTCAGATGGTCTTCTCATCAGTGCTCCCTTTTGATTTTCATCTCAATGACAAAGAAAATCTAGCAGCATGAAATCAACTCCTTTAGTTCCAGACCAGACATTCGGAATGATGTAATGGTGTACCAACAGTTGTTTGAACAATGATGGGGAATGTCACACTCGGTGCCTGGAGTCAGGCCGATCTCCCTTTCATCATGCCCCAGCACCGTGCCCCGAATCTCTGTGTGTGTCGGTTCTTTCCACTGTAAAATGGGGACACCAACAGCAACTTATTGTAGAGTTTCTGTGAGGCTTACATGGGATCGTGTGGGGGATGAACCTGGTGTGGTATTCGGCATATTACAGTAAGTGCTTAATGACTATTTGGTGCTAATATTATCATTATTAATCTAATATATTTCCAGACTTCAGCTCTGATTTCTTATCATATATTCATAAATGGCACATTAATTTCACACTGGAAATCACATTTTCTGTAGCCTGCTCTAAATGAATGTCCTCCTTCTATTGCCTTTTTCCCTAGAACCGCATTACTGTTCCAAGCGATAACCACATTTTCAAGTTATATATTTTCTGTGGTGCCCAGTACAATGCAGAGCCAACAATGGGTCTTATACATGGCACTGAAGCAAATATAAGAAAACTGAAAGACTAAGAGGACAATTACCTTGGTGGGCACCGAGCAATATACAGAAGTGTTGAATCACTAGATAGTCTGCCGGAAACAGATATAACACTGTATGTTAACTGCACTTGAATTAAAATTCTTTTAAGAAGTACAAACATAGATTTTATCCCCCAAAAATGAAAAGAAAAAGAAAAAGAAACAAAAATGAAAAGACAACGAAGAAATACAAAGATATAGCTCACACAATGGACAAAAACTGTGATCGATCTCAATAGATGGGGTTAAGATCACTGAGAGTCAATCTAGAGAAATTCTCACTGGCTTTCTCTGATGCCTCATGGAAGAATACCTGGAAACCTCATAAAACTGGCATTTCAAATGTGTCTCATTTGACTGACTCAGTTGGAAGAGACTGTAATGAGCCTTTGTCAGGGAAAAACTTCACAGGAAAAATAAAGTTGGAAGTACAACAGAATGAGCAAACATTATTTATGGATCAAGGTAAAATATATCCTGTTTTGCAAAATATAAGCTTTTATTATAAAAATCATTTTAGGGGCACCTGGGTGGCTCAGTTGGCAAGTGTCTGCTTTCAGGTCAGGTCATGATCTCAGGGTCCTGGGATCGAGCCCCACATCGGACTCCCTGCTCAGCGGGGAACCTGCTTCTTCCTCTCCCTCTGCCTGCCACTCCCCCTGCTTGTGCTCTCTCTCAAATAAGTACATAAAATCTTTGAAAAAATAAAAATCATTCTCAAAAAAGTATAAAGAGGGGACAGGGAGTTATTTAATGGGTACAGAGCTACAATGTGGAAGGAGAAACTTCTGGAAATGGGTGGTGGGGACAGTTGCACAACAACGTGAGTGCGTGTAATGTCATAGAACCACGTGTGTAAAATGGTTAAAGTGATAAATTCTGTGTTGTGTATATTTTACTACAGTAAAAAAAACTATGAAAAAGTTTAAAATCACATATCTACTTTCACATGTTTCTCTAAATCTAGGAACACAAAAATATAGAAATTTTCGGTAACCTTCTGTCCTTCAGCTACCAATACCTCTTTTAAACTCCAATAATGGTAAAGATGACCCAAAGGAAATATTTAAAAAATAGAGTCATTCACATTCTTTTCGGATTCCCTGAGGAAAACCAGAGGGTTTTGGAAAAGGCCCCCAGCTCTTGTGCTATGTTCCCTTAGACGGACTCAGGTACGAAAGCTGTGATGTTGTTTATGCAGGGAATTTCAAAGCCAGAAGGAAAAGGCTGTCTTTTACAAAAGCAAAGAGAAGAGAGACAAACAGAGAAAGCACCAGAAACATTTCAAGAGGTGAGATAGAGCCAAGATCCAGAGATATCATGAAATGACGACATTTACGTAGCCTTCACGAGTCAATTGAGTTTTGGCCCTGGAAGAGTCTGCGTGCCCTGTAAAGAGACTGTGCTTAGCTCCCTCTTTTCTGCAGATGGCTTGTGGAGGATTGAGGGGGTGGTGAGCCGGGGACTTCTCTCTTACAAACATGTCACCCTGAGGTCAGCAGGTGGCAGAGGCTTGGGCGCTGCCATCCTGTGCTGGTCACTATTGCTACATTGCTCCCGGGAGCCGAACCCTTGATGTTAGCTGTGTACCTAAGTAGTGTCCATCAGGGGTTAGAAATACAACCTTTCTTTGGAGTTAGGTTACAACCGTTTGGAATAATTCTATTTCCTATGCCATATGAATTCCCGATTCCTACATTAAAGGAATTTTGAAACTGTCTGGTCCATCCTGATTATTGCAGAAATTTACTAGGTTTCTCTCTGGTTTTCGACTCCACATCGCATGGTATAATCCATGTGTGCTGTCGGACGCCCACATTTAAAATAGAAGACACAGAACCAAAAAGATACACATCCGAGCTGTAGGGGTGGTTTTCTTATTATAAAATACACATTATATTAAATATATAATTTAAATATGTTAAATATTAAAATGTTCTAAAATACATGTGTGTGTTAGTTGACTATTTCTATGTGTTGAGCTAGGGAAGAAACACATTCAGGATTGTTATGAATTCTTGCTGTGCTATTATCACTGACATAAATAGCTACTCTAAATCATCCTTTTCTTTAGAGCCTTATGATGTTTGAAACCTGTTTTTCAATCTGCAACAGCTTTATTAAATCAAGCCAAGTCCAAACACTTCACTTCCACCCACATGAAAAAAGATAGATTCGCTGTGACAAAAATAGCGCAGAGTTACCCCTAACGCAAACCTTGTCAATCGCCCGAAAATAATCAGGTAAGCAGAATGGTACCCAGCACAGCTTTGGCTAGGACACCCAGCAAGTGGTGGCCCATACTTCCCAAAGGGGCATAGACAATTTCAAGCCCCACCTGTAATGCACACAATTATAAAAATAAAATGCAGGCTTTTAAAAGAAATCAAGAAACATTTCTTTTGAAAAATTAATGAACTGAGCAAACTGCCATACCCTTGCTGTTCAAACTCCATTTCAAAGAAGCCAAACAGTCCAGGAAGGAAAATTATCTTTTTTTAAAAGTTATTTATTTATTTAAGAGAGAGATAGAGAGAGAGAGAGAGAGAGAGAGAGAGAGGGAGGGAGGGAACAAGACCAGGGGGAGCATCAGAGAGAGAGGGAGAAGCAGAGAGAGAGGGAGAAGCAGAGAGAGAGGGAGAAGCAGGCTCCCCGCTGAGCAGGGAGCCCGATGAGGGGTTTGAACTCAGGACCTCATGATCATGACCTGAACCCAAGGCAGACGCTTAACTGACTGAGCCACCCAGGCGCCTCCAAGGAAAATGATCCTTAACAGAGGAATTCCAACACATAAATACAGAAGGAATAACAGCATTTTGAAAAACCATCATTTTGTAACTCCTAATAAATAATGTTTCTAGGCAAGTATTAGGGAAATGGTGATGGGGAACTTTATAATCACTGGATCTGACGGCAATTGGATCGGAGCAAGGGGTGAACAGAGAGACAATTCAGAAAGCATGTGCTTCCCTAGGGAAGGCCATAAAAATACCCCAGCTCCAACAAAGTTGCAAAAAGGCAAAAACAAAACCAAGCTGACCTTGAACTTGATCAAGCCTCTAGGTTTAACAATAGGTCAACGGGAAGTGCAGGGAATAGAAAACCACTTCAAACACTACCACAGAAAAGCAATCAGACAAACCCAAATTGTAGACAATCCTATAGAACCAGTAACCAGGCTTTTCAACAAATAAATAGCAAGAACAGAAGGGGAGGGGAGTGCTGAGGTTGAAAGACATATCGTGCAGTGGGTGGACCTCGCTGGGGTCTGATTGGAATAAACCAACAATAAAAAGACATTTATGAGACAACAGTGAACATTTGAACAACGACCATGTATCAGACAATATTAGAGAATTATTGCTAATTTTTTTTAGTTATAATAATGGTTTCATAGTTGTGTGGAGAAAAGGGGAAGGGGTCCCTCTCTGTTAGAGAGAGTATCCAAACCTTTCCAGAAGGAATGGTGTGATGTCTGGAATTGGACCAGAGATAATCCAACAGCGGGAGGGTAGAGGTGGAATAAATAGGAATAGATAGGGAAGACTGGCTGATAGTGGTGATGGACTCTCCAGGGCCCATTTATCCTATTCTTTTGTGTTGACATTTCTTACTAGAAAGTCCTTTTTGAGTCACCCAAATGGGGGATCAGTGCCTTGCAAAAGCAGTTCCAGAATAACGAAAGCTTGTTTGCTCTCCACCTATTAGTTCTTCTGCTCACCCCCTCCATCAAAGCACCCCTCTAACTTCCAGTGCCCCCAAAAGACTCTTGAGCTAAATAGGAGTCCCCCTAGTTGGCCTCAGGCTCCAGCTGTGTTCTCGAGTCAGGAGATACAGCCTGTTCATAAAGCTTCCCGGAGGTTCTCTGATCCCTGTGTAACCAGTGGATTTGTGTCTGTGCACTACTGTGTAAAGCCACAGTGGAAAGCAGGTGTCTGGACCAACCAAACCTCTCTTCCTCTGCTTATTAACTATTATCGCATCATCCAGAAAGGTCCAGCGTTGGCCCCAATTTCAGGTCACCAAGGATTGACCACACGTCATTAAAAATTAAATACTGGATGAGATGAGCCTAAAACATCTCATACCCTAAACCAAGGAAGCTCGTGGAAGCCAACCTGAAGAGGATTTCCACCAAGCAAAGATGAGGAACTGTGAGCATCAGGAAGAAGGACTGCAACAGAGGGAAACACACCAAACCCACATAAGTTTAGGACAAACACACCTAAGTTTATGACAATGCTAAAACACAAACAAACAAAAACTATTGTTCACCATTAGAGAATGCTAAGAAACCAAATCATTATTTTCAAAATTGTTAAATTAAAAAAAATTTTTAAACTCTTCCAACATTTATCCTTTTTCTTGTAGAACTGTACCACTGGGTAACCAAATAGTAGATGAAGAATAGTTTCCTTTAAAGAAGATTACAACTAATAAATGAAGGAGGAAGGATAGAAGTAGATTATTGTGATTTTGCAGCATATAATGTATTAATAAACCCAGTGTTCATCAATAACACCACTGATGCCCAGACAACGAGGCATCACTCACTTCTTGAAGGACAAAACACCTATAAAGTAATCTTGCATCCCCAAAAAATCAAACCAGAATTTGATCAAGCCTAGATCCAATTGCCAGTTTATAGACTAGAGAGGACAGAGGAACGCGTTTCAACTGCATAGACCGTGCGGAGGCAGCCAGCCAAATCCCGCCTGTGGGAAACTCGATAGGACAAACATGGTTTCTTCAATAATTATGTGGGGGGGGAGGGGAGAAAGGTTGGAGACAAAAATTACATATTAAAGAAAACCTATCAACCAACCACAATACAATCAATCTTGGTTGACTTCTAATTCAAACTGTATTTCAAAGCCTCTCTTTACAATAAAGGGAAAATTGATCATTTGAATACTGGCTGGGTATTTGATAACATTAAGCAATTTTTATTTTTTAGGGGTAATCAGAGTATTATGGTTATGTTTCTAAATAAGAATCTTTATCTTTTAAATATGCATGCTGAGGGGGCACCCGGGTGGCTCAGTCAGTTAAGTGGCTGCCTTTGGCTTAGGTCACGATCTCAGGGTCCTGGGATCGAGTCCCGCATCGGGCTCCCTGCTCAGGGGAGAGTCTGCCTGTCTCCCTCTGCCCCTCCCCTCTTCATGCTCTTGCTCACTTTCTCTTCTCTCTCAACTGAATTTTTTTTAAAAAATCTTAAAAAAAAAAACCATGCATGCTGAAAACATTATGGACGAGGTGAGATGATGTCTTGGATCTGCTGGAGAATAACGAGCATGAAGATAGTGCCTGAAGATGCAGTCGGGATTGGCCCTGAGGTGACAGCTACTCAGGAAGATCGACGTGGGGGTTCGCTGTACCTTCCCCACTGAACTCTCCATAATAAAGCATTTTACAGAGACATGTATATTTCAGCCTGGTGGGATAATTTATGGAGTGATTATTTTGTTATTATTCTTACTATTCTTACTGCTGTTAAAAGAGACTAAAAAATTAAAAGTGATGCCTTCTCTCCTCCTCCTACCCACCCCTTCCCAGAAGCAAGCTGTGCTTTGAGTCCTGGAGAACTGGGGCTTCCTTTGCAAACAGAGCAGAGGCAAAAGGCCTTTGCTTTCAAAATCCTTCACACAAATAAGTCAACAGCTGAACCATCTGAAGAGAGCAGATGGGGTATCTGGGCTTGGGGAGGGGGAAGGTCAGAAGAGGGCGGACGTGTAGGAGGGGAAGGGATGTCCCCTGTTCTAGAGCTTGGCTTATGCTTATTCTATCATTCACCATAGTCTCCACACCCATCGTGTAGAGAAAGCCCCATGTTTACAGAAGGTGCCACATTCCCCCTGGTTTCTTCACAAGGGCCATTCTAGTTCCCCATACAGCAACCTGAGAAGGTGATAGGACTTCTCAGGTGGTGCCAGGTGACGAGGAAGAATGGTCATGTTGTGGTAAACATCATGGGTTTTAGGGGTAGCATATAAGCGCCTGGATTCTTGTGTGACACAGGTAAACTGAGGGCTCTTCATGATATGATTGGACAGGAGGTACCTGGGAATCAGACTTGATTTAGAAAAACAAAGCTACCAGACTGTGATGGTCACTTTCCATGCCTGAGGGTCAGGTTACCTGTTAATTCCTCCCTGATATGAAACACTACAAACCCCAAATCTCTTCACATTATCTGTAGACACACAATTTTTGTTAATGGCTTACTTTTGGTAGCCACCACGTTGGCTCATCAAGCTCTAGCCCCTATAATTTCTAATGAAGCCCCCAACAGTGTTCATTGGGCCCTGATTAATCTTGACTCCCAGGGCTGAAGATCATGAGCATTTAAAAGAAACTGGGAAATCAGGGGGATTGTGATAGTTCACTAAGAATGTGACAAGAGGGCATATTCTTGGATTTCTCAAGCAAGTAAAAAGTTTGGAGCTGTCGCTGAGTTGGACACCAAATACCTGCAGTATTTTCCAATTTAGGTGAGTCCAAATTGTCTCAGGGAATCTGACAGCCCGTTGAAAAGAAAGACCTGGATGAGGGTCTACACAGATGGAGGCCCTCAGTGGCACTGCTGGGTGGGGACAGAGCGGGATCCGGGATCTTATCCATACTCCATTTCCTCTGTGTCTTTCTCCTCTTCCCTATCTTCCCTAGCCCGCCGTCCTCCTTAGGTGATCCCACCCGACCCCCAGCTTGAAGTCACCAAACACTGACTCTTCCAACCGCAGCCTCTGCCCTGGGCTCCAGGATCCGACAACCATCCTGGGGGTTTAATTCTCCGTATTGCCATGTCCCCCACCACACCCTGCATTTCCCCAAAGCTTGACTAATGGCATTTTGTCACTCGGGTTGTCTTCCCTGGTCACTGGTTGTCTTCCCTGACATTTTTCTCTTTCTCCACTCACTTCAAATCCATCAGGAAATCCTTTCGGTTCTACCTCCCAAATGGGTTGATGCCAACCACTTCTCACCCCATCTACAAGTGTCACCTTTGTCTGAGAGGCCAAATCCCACGCGACAGGCCACAGGTTGGTTCCACACCATTCAGTGGCTTCTCTTCACCATTAGCAAATATCCAAAGTCCTTTCCCAGACTCTGCAGCCCTTCATGTTCTGGGCCTGCCTCCCTCTCCATCCCCAACTCCTGCCTCCCTCTCTACCCAGGCTACCACGGCCTCGACAGCCTCCCTTCTTCCCCCCAGGCTGCCAAACCCTTGGCACTTTCTGTCCTTTCTGCAGCAAATTCTTTTCCCCAATGCTCCTTCATTTCTTTCCGGTCACTGTTCAAATGTCACCTCCTTGAAGAGGACATCCCGTACCGCCCTGGCTGGAATAGTGCCCCAACACCCTCTCAGCCTTGTCTTGTTCTCTGCAGTGTTTACCCCATGCGACATATAGATTGATTGACTCGTTGCTGTCTCCCTGACTAGAAGCCAAGTTGTATAAGGGTAGGGACTTGGTTTTGTTCAGTAGAGCAGTTCCAAGCACAGAGTATCACTGCAGGAATGTTTATGGAGTGAATGAAGTTAAAATGACATGTCTGCCCTTTTTCAAAAAATTCCTGAGGTCACTAGTTTAGGAAAACAGCCTTCCTGAGTCCCAGAAATCCTCCAAGGACCTGAACTCAACCTCATTATGTAACTCTAAAAGATTTACTATAGAAGAACATATTTCTATTTATCACTCAACAGATATTGACTGAGCACTTTGGAGTGACAGATACTTATCCAGCCCTTGATGCTCAGAGGATCCCTACAAGGTAGAGATGATGACTGCCATTTTGTAGTTGGGCAACAGCATAGAGACCCAGCCAATGACCTCTCCCAGATCACATATCCTGCACCTGGCACAGGTGGAATCCCAGAAGCAGGTCCATTCTTTCCCCTAAGCCATGAGGTAAAGCTATTTTAGTATGAGCTTCAAGCCATCTCATTCCAGAACATTCTCTCCCACCCAGTACTAGCAGCAATACCTACAGGAGCACAGAAACGTCTTGTGATTCATCCCATCATCTCCCCTATGAAGCCTGGGAGTCCCACACACAGAGCTGGCTGCTTTCCGCTCTGATCCCAAAACACCTCGCTAATGCTGCTGAACACTTATTGCGTGGGGTAACTGCTTGTCTTTAAGTCTCCCCCATAAGACTGAAACCTCTCAAGGACAAGGGCTGTGTCTCATTCACTGTGCATCGCTGGGGCCCAGAACAGTGTCTGGGATGTATTGGGAACTCAACAAATGTTGACTGGATGAGCAGAGGAATTGTGTTAGGAACAGCGATTACATCTCAAGAACCTGGTAGTGGAGCAGAGGGCCACTTGGAGCCTTGTTCTGGCTTCGGTGATCACTCTTCCCCCTCTTATTTGCGTGTTTATTTCCCCATCTCCTATTTCTTTGCTCGACTGTTTGGGACACCTCCTGCCAAGTGTTCTGTGTGACAGTAGCTTGTTCTTACTCATCACCTCCTCCAAGTGATTAACTGTTTAGAGTGAAAATGTACCTCTTGAATAGGGATTTTTTTAAAAAGATTTTTATTTACTTATTTGAGATAGAGAGTGCATGAGCAGGGGGCGGGACAGAGGGAGAGGGAGAAGCAGACTCCCCACTGAACAGGGAGCCTGATGCAGGACTCAATCCCAGGACCCCGAGATCATGACCTGAGCCACCCAGGCGCCCCTTGAATTGGGATTCTCTTGTAATGTTGCACTTTGTGGGCTCCATCTCACAGCAGTTGGGGTGGGGAATTGGGGGGCGGTTCTTGTTTCTGGGTGGCTGGAAACAGTCTGCGAGAGCTCAAATTTGGTGCCTCTTGGAGCTAATCCAGCTGAATCCTCCAGTACACACTGTCATGGGCCTTTAGAAAGTTCAAGTCATCAATGGAATGCAGACATTGAAAAAATCAATAGACAGTATTTTTTGCCTATCAAATTGGCAATTTTAAAAGCCAAAAAAAAATGCAGAGGGTTTCTCTAGCTCAAAAACACATTCTTAACAATAGGCTTATAAATTGGCACATCCCCAGCTCTTTAAAGATGACTCAGCTGGTCCATTTCTAGGAATGTATTCTAAGCCAATAACTAAGATCTAACTACCTGGATGTTCATAATAATTTATCATAATAGAGAAAAATTGGAAATTATTTAAATGACCAGGAATAAGGAACTAGTTAAATAAATTACGACAGATCCCAACAATTAGACACTATTCTGTGATTGAATTTATATTTTGGGTAAAGATACATGAACACAGAAAAGTTGTTCATTGTGTATTGGAATACAGATCGCATCACCACATGTGTCATATGAACCTTTGCTATAAATATTTGTTGTTCTCCTCCTCCAGGTGGGGGTGGGGGTGACCAGGGGTTCAGTGATCTCTGGGATGATGCCTGCCTTCCACGGATGCCCGAGAGCAGGAACTCTCCGCCCCTCCCCCACCCCAGCTGTCCCTCCCAGGCCTCTGACCTGAGCACATGCAAAGTCACCCCCCTGTGACGGGCTGTGCCAGTTAGGAGGTGGTTGCTCCGTCTTGCTCCTCGCTTCTTTGCCCCCAGAAGCCCTCTTGGCTCCTGTCTACCCCGAGCCTCCTTCCCCAGCCCCAGTGGGCTCTGTGAGCACCTCTGCCTCCCAGTGAATAAGTCCCTTTCGCTTCGGTTAAGCAGGCTTATTTCCATCCTTACAGTCAAGAACCCCAACCAGTCAACTCCACAGGGATACTTCAAAGAATTTATATAAAGATACATAGTCTTGGGGCGCCTGGGTGGCTCAGTCAGTTAAGCCTTTGGCTCAGGTCATGAGCCCCGGGTCCTGGGATCGAGTCCCGCATCAGGCTCCTTGCTCAGTGGGGAGGCTACTTCTTCCTTTGCCTGCCCCTTCCTGCTTGTGCTCGCTCTCTCTCTCTCTCTCTCTCCCTGACAAATATATAAATAAAATCTTAAAAAAAAAAAAGATGCATAGTCTTGGGTTTTCTCTTCTTTTTTGCTTCCAATCTCCTTTTAATAGCTATGCATTGCTTTAAAAATACTGTAACGATTTTTAGGGCATTTTACATTTTACACTGCTTTCCCAAAAGACCCTTTCCTCTGGAGATTCTCAAAATTGGAATCAGATCTGACCAGCATGCATCGTCACTGGGCCCGTGTGTCAGGAGTCACATGTCAGGAAGGCAGGCAGGTGTCCTAAGGGGAGCACGGGCATGGCTTGGCCCCTACACACTCTCGCCCTTTGCTACATATATGGGTGCCCAGTGAAGCGGAGCATTCACAGATGTTATCTGGTTTTAACAAAACTAGCCTCCCTAAACTGATAAGAGGCTTAAAAATTTTCCCACAAAGTGGCCTGGAATTGAAAACAGCACGGGAATGGTGTCAGCAGACTTGAGCGCCAAGAAGATGGCAGAGCTGTGTGTCAGCTAAGTGACAAGGTCTCATCTGTTTTCGTGAAAAGTAGCTTAAAAAGACTGTAAATTATCAAGAAAACCAGTTGGCAAATCAATTTTCCTTCATTCTCACTAAGGACAAACTTCATCATGCCTTGGATGGGTAACAGGGCTCCGAATGGAGCCACCACCATTGGCAAGATACTTAAAAACTAAGTGTCCAGGGGCCCCTGGGGGGCTCAGTCGGCTAAGCGTCTGCCTTCAGTTGAGGTCATGATTCCAGGGTCCTGGGGTTGAGTCCCGCATTGGGCTCTCTGCTCATTGAGAAGTTCGCTTCTCTCTCTCCTTCTGCCCCTCTCCATGCTTGTGCTCTCTCTCTCTCTCTCTCTCTCTCTCAAGTAAATCAAATTAAAAAAAAATAAGAATAAAAACTAAACATTCAGATCACAGAAACCCTGATTTTTTAATAAGATTTTATTTATTTGAGGGCACCTGGGTGGCTCAGTGGGTTAAAGCCTCTGCTTTCGGCTCAGGTCATGATCTCAGGGTCCTGGGATCGAGGCCCATATCGNNNCGGTGAGCCTGCTTCTCCCTCTCTCTCTCTGCCTGCCTCTCTGCCTCCTTGTGATCTCTCTCCCTCTGTGAAATAAATAAATAAAAATCTTTAAAAAAAAAAGATTTTATTTATTTGAGATAGAGAGAGAGAGAAGCAGACTCCCTGCCAAGCAGGGAGCCCGATGCGGGGCTCGATCCCAGGACCCTGAGATCATGACCTGAGCGGAAGACAGACGCCTAGCTGACTGAGCTACCCAGGCACCCCAACCCTGCTTTTTTTAAGCTACACTTTAAATACTCAATCCAGACTTTCATCAATTTTATAAACTTAGTGATAAATGGTTAGAAGCCTCTGTCAAGATTTCACAGGGAGCAGCTGAAAACTAACTAGGGAAGGATTACCTGCCACTCTGCACAGCCACTCCTATAAAACTATGTCCAGCTTTTCAGAATGAGCTATTTTATCTTACCTCCTTCTCCAAAGACCTGGAGTTGGCTCCAAATTTTCAACTTCATGAATTTTTTTTAAAGATTTTATTCACGGGCGCCTGGGTGG
>LNAC01000451.1:42978-98903 GCA_002007465.1 Ailurus styani | reverse complement strand
GAGCCTGCTTCCCCTTCTCTCTCTGCCTGCCTCTCTGCCTCCTTGTGATCTCTCTCCCTCTGTGAAATAAATAAATAAAATCTATAAAAAAAAAAATTTTANCTCCTTGTGATCTCTCTCCCTCTGTGAAATAAATAAATAAAATCTATAAAAAAAAAAAATTTTTAAGATTTTATTCACTTATTTGACACAGAGAGAAAGAGTACAAGCAGGGGGCAGCAGCAGGCGGAGGCAGAGGGAGAAGCAGACCCCCGCTGAGCAGGGAGCCCGATGCGGGGCTCCATCCCAGGACCCTGGGATCATGACCTGAGCCGAAGGCAGAGGCTTAACGACTGAGCCACCCAGGCGCCTGTGAATTCTTTTGATCAAAATAAAACACTGCTTCCTCAAATGAATGAGAGTTTTCTCCAGGGGCTGAGGTGAATAATTTATGCCACTTTAAAAGCACTATGGCTGTCAGCAAATTTTTAAAAAAGAAGAAAGATCCAGCAATTCCACTTCTGGGTATTTATCCAAAATAATTGAAAGCAGGGTCTCAGAGAAAGAGAGATGTACACTCATGTTCTTAGCAGCCTTACTCACCAGAGCCAGGAAGTGAAAGCAATTCGAGTGCCCACCAATGGATAAATGGAGGAGCAAAATGGGGTATGTATGTACGGTGGAGTTTTGTTTGCCTTTAAAAGGCAGGAAATCCTGACACTGGCTACAGCATGGATGAACCTTGAGGACAGGATGCTGAATGCAATATGCCAGTCACAAAGAGACAAATCCCGTGTGATTCAACTTACACGCATATCTAACTCATAGTCGTCAATAGCACAGAAACAAAGCAGAATGTGGTGGGGGGAGAGGGAGGGTGTATTGTCTAATGGGTATAGAATTTCTGATTTGCAAGATGAAAAGATTCTGAGATCTATTTCACAAGAACGTATATACACTCAGCACTACTGAACTGTACACTTGACAGTGATTAAGATGGTTCATTTTATACTGTTTTTTTTTTACTATGGTTTTAAGAAAAAGAAAGGCAAAGTGCTGCCTTAAACCTCCTAATTTCACAATCTAGCAGTAAACTTAAGAGCTTGTAATTAACAGCAGCAGGATAGCAAATCTCCTGTTTTCTCTACCAGCAGTAACTTAGGTGGTTCTCTACCCTCAGCCCATAAATGCATTATAACCCACCTCCCTACACAGGTAGCGGGCCTCTCCCTACCCCCTCCACCACCTCCTCCCTTTTCTCCATTCATCGCACCCCCTTTCTCCTTTTCCTCCTTCACTAACTCCTCCCTACCCCGGCTGGCTTCCTCTAAATAAAATTTGTGTCATACTTTATACTCTTCAAAGAATTTTCACTTTTATTATCTCATTTGATTTTCCCAACAGCCGTGTAAGGTTGGTGCCCTTTCCACTTTGCAAATTGAGACACAGAGACCCAGCAATATTAAAGGTCTGCGCCCACTGCCTTCTCCGTCAGCGGCAGAGCCTAGCTCCAAACCCCACACTTGACTTCACGATCTAATACTGCCCCAGAGATTCGGTCTTAGGAGCCTGGATGCGACTCAGGAGCCTGGATTTCTAACGGATACTCTCTCAGGTGTTCTGATGCAGGAGACTGGTGTCCCAGCTTGCAGACACACGCGGCCGCCCCGTCCAGCACAAGGTTGCGGGGGGGAGTATGTGACCAGGGAGCTCTTGGCTTCTTTAATGTGCCAAGAGGTAATGTAGTGACACTGACCTTCTACGAGGAAGTGGCTGTATGAACAAGGCACTCTCACCTGGAAGCAACTAGAAAAGGTGAAGGAGGGAAAGTGGGAAGGAAGAGAGAAAGATCTCGATGCACCCCATGCCACGGAAAATATCCTGCCAGTGGAAATCGCACCCAGCCATCTTGGATGTTCTCTTTGTCTCTTAGTATTTGGCACTTGGACACTCGGGAAGGCGGAGGAGCAGAGGTGGGGCTCTGTTTTCCAGGCAGAGGTGCGCGGGAGGGGGGCGCTGGACCAGAGTGAGTCAGGGGCAACTCAGGGATCAGAGCCGGGGGGACCTCCTGACTCACAGGCCCCTGCTCGGAGCCCTGAGCCAGGCAGAGTCCCCAGCCCGGGGGTGCGAGGGAGAAACCATCTCCGCACGAGGACCCCCAGAGCTGGGGGGTGTGGCAGGCCCTGCAGAAGCCAAGGGTCACGAGGACAAGCAATCCTTGCACGAGGCACCAAGCACCCCTCTTGCCAGGAAAATGCCCTCGTGGTTGAAATCGGGGGCTGGGGGCTAAGTTGGGAGAGAGAGGTAAAATATGAACCGAAATGGTTTGAGTAGAAAGACGAATGTTCCCTCTGTGACTATGCGACATTTATTCTGCAACTAGGAGATAAAACGAGATTTCTGTGGAAGTCTGTGTTGCTCTTTTTGGGAGGCCTTAAAACAAAACAAAACAAACAAAAAAACCAAACAAATTCGTGCTAAAGATAAATGAATGAGATTTCGAAGAGTTAACTCTTATGACTACCAAAAAGACAGTCTCCTTGAGACAGGCTGTGCAGTTGGACATCGGGCAGAACTTCTGAGAGAATTCTGGAAGGGAGTGCCCGATCCTGAGGCATCCTTCTAGGAGGGCACTGCTCCTCAGAAGGATGATGAAGACGTCGGGGCTAACTCGCCAAACTGTCTTCTCAGGCGCCGGGGTCATGCAGGGCAACAGGCTTCGCAAAGAGAACCGCAAGCCACCGTGTGCTCCAAACAAGTCCACGCCTGGGGCTCTGCCCTGGGCCCCAGCGCGCCCCTCACCGCAGCACGCTGCAGCTGGCCCCTGCTGCCGGACGAGGTGCCCTTGGAGGCGCCGCCCCCGAGGACCTTTCACGTCCCTGCCACCCTCCTGAGCAGCTGCGGTGTGTCCCCGCGGGGTCCCAGTGCTCTGAGGGGTCACCATACCCCTGTCCCTATGCTGCTCCACCCTGACCTACAGGCATGGGGCTCCGACCCCCGTCTGGGGGGTGATTCTTGCACACATAGCTAAGGGAGCCGCACGCCAACCTTGCACTTGGGTTTCAACCCTTGCCTAGGGGGAAGAATCATGAGCATCAAATGTTGGGGGCAAGCATCTTCAAACAGGATCACTCTGTGTGCATGACAGAATATATAGGTTATAGAAGATTATTCATTTTCCTTCACCTTATTTTCATTTCTGTTTGTGAGTCCCTGGGTCTTTCTCCATTGTGATTCCTTGCGCTCAGACTTCATTCTGCTTTTCCCACTGCTGTAGCTCCTGTGCGCCACACAATTTCTCAATATTCTCACTCAGTATTCAAAATAATATTTTCACGGCAGCTATTCTGAGTAGCTAAGAATTCTGTTTTTGTTTATTTTTTAATTTAAATTCGATGAGAATAGCTAAGAATTCGAAGACCGGAAGAGGACAGCCACTTCCTTATGTTGTCAATTTCCATTCAGTCTTCTTGCCTCTAGATTCAGTGACCTCAACTCCGTTAGCTACTCCACAAATGGGAACACTCTGGATCCGCACACTTACATTTTCACACTAAGTTACTACCATTTCAAATGAGATTTGTAATCGGCACTCATAAGGAATTAATTATGAATATTCCTTTCGACAACCCCCTCCCCATCCAGATGCTGAAGGTTCGTTGCTTGTTCCTTGTTTCCCCACGCTGATACTGGTCCTCCCTTTGTGGTGACTCTGCTCCCTCCCAAGATCTTTCTATGCCAAACCTGGGGTCATCCTGGTCGTTCTTCATTTTGTCAGCGTAATGAATTTGAAGGCCACTGGGGTTTTATTGTAGAAAATCCACAACAATCCACGCATAATGTTAAAATGTTTTTAAGAATAAGCTTTAAAATAACTAGCCATTGGTCATTCCACAAGACATACCAAATAAATTTGTGTTCATCTTTAAAAAACAAAGTATCGTGAAATAGTTGTCACCGGGCATTAATTATAAGACGTGAAATTAACAAGGACAGGACATCTCTACAGTCATCCTTTCAATGAGAAATTAAGTCTCCAGGGTACCTAGCTGTCGTCCACAACCATCATGGCTATGTAGTCCTTGTAATGAATGGAATTCGATTCTGGGTCAAGGGCAGCAGACAGCATTTCTTCCATTTCTTCCTGAGAGAAAGGCTCACCTGGGAAGGACAAGAAGAGAGATTCATCACTGACAATCTTCTGATTGTTTTCTTTCTCCTTCCACCAGCCTGTTTCATTGCCCTGGAGCTGCCCAGGCCCCCTCTGGGTCGCTGGCTCTCCTCCTGGGGTCTTGGGGTCAGCACATCAACCCAGTCCAGAGATTCCAAGAGTGGGCTGTCAGGCCCCTGGCAGACCTGGGACTTAGTTACCCTGCGGACGTCATAGCTCAAGCAACCTATAAAATCAATCGCTTGACCCAACACAGCAGGAGAACATTACGACATCCTGAACAAGGCTGTTTCTTTAAGTTAAGGCTATTGGGATCGCCCAAGGATTCACCCGAAGTCCCGGTTTTCTAGGAAGTCTAATCATTACGTTTGCAAGGGTGTAAGGATGGGACCACACGATCTCGATGCAAAATTGCTGAAGAGCAGAGGCTCAAAGTGCAACCACTGTATCTCTGGATATCCCCTAACCAGGTCCGGACAAGTTCATGACTCCAGCTAAGCCCAGGGACAGATGCCACTTGTCTGCCATGTCTACACAGCCCTCTTTGTTATAGCTTCGCCCACTGTTGCTGTCAAACGGAACCAGAAGCAGCATAGAAAATCTGTGCTTTTTGCTGGATTCAGACAGCAGCTGAGGATCATCTTGGATATGGGTTCCACCAAGATGAGAAGCAAACTCAGGAAGAACGTTGGAAATGTCACCGACTACTTAAGAAAGAACTTTGTCCTGATATTAAGCAAAAATACAGAAACATCCAAATTGCCGCTTTCCCCCCATAAAGAGTCTTATCTGAGTGGGTGAGTTACCAAGGCCTGAGGACCACTCACCTTCTGAGCTTGTCACCTGCCACTATGAAAGATGCTTTCTAGGCTGGAATTCAGCTGGTACTACAGAAATTATTCAAATGGGGAACGTGATGACATTGATGATAGATTATCAAACAAAAGGAGTGTGTCAAGTTCTCGAATCCATCCTCACATCCTAAGAAAAGAACGCCTTCAGAGCCTAGGGAGACAGATTCTGAATTTTTCTCATACCCGGCTAACTCCACCGCCAATGAATTCTGATGGGCACATGCAAGTCCTTAAGAGAATACTAGTAACAAGCATTGCTCGAGATCTACTATGTTCCAGACACTGACTTACGTGCTTTGGATACATTAACTAAATACACTCCCAGGCACCTCATTAGAGGTAAGAACTGCTACCCGACTTACAGAAGAGGACAGGGCACCTGAGAGGCTCAGTCTTTTAAGCATCTGACTCTTGATTTCAGCTCAGGTCATGATTTTGGGGTCATGGGATCGAGCCCCGTACAAAACCAGCACTGGGCTCCCTCCTCAGTGGGGAGTCTGCTTCTCCCTCTACCCTGCCCCTCCCCCTGCTCGCGCTCTCTCTCTCTCAAACAAATAAATAAATCTTAAAAAGAAAAAGGAGTAGAGGACACCAGCACACAGCTGCGAGGCTGCCTCCCCCTGCTGGTGAGAGGCAGAGCTGGGATCTGGACACCGGTGTCCAGCTCAAGGTCCACGAACTCAAGGACCACACTCGACTGCTCAGAACAAGGCCTTGCTCACAGGAAAACCCAGAAGGCAGTCACGCCTCTTCCTTGGGCAAGGAAGGAGATACACAGTATTTGATTAAGGGTGGAAGGAGACTAGCTTAATGACCAAGAGCACAATCCTGGGAGGCAAAGTGCCTGGGTCCAAATGTTGGACGAGTCACTTAGACTCTCTGTGCCTCAGTTTTCCTGTCTGCAAAATGAAGTGATAATAACAGTGCCTATTGAAAATGGTTGTTATGAGCACGAAAAGCGTTATTATTCAAAAAGCATTTAGAATGTTACGCGACACATGGGTGGCAACATGTGTTTGTTTAAAAAAAAATTTTTTTTTGAGACCCTTCCCTGCTGCTAAATACTGCCCAACACCGTACACATGCCCGGACATCTTGTAGGAATCTGAGTCCACGTGGTTCGTCACGCTCATCACCTGACATCCCAGGCATTCACAATGCAAAGCCCCGGCCTGACTAAGGTGTGTGGATATGGTGCAAAGTCACGTTGTCCGCACAGCAGCCCGCCCCTGCTTCCTCTCTGTCAGTCAGCAGCATCACCGAGATGCCCACCAGCCAGGTCAAAGCCCCGTTACTCCCGCCCTGGCGCCCCCTCTCCCCCAACCCCAACTCCGTGACTCACGGAGACCCACGGGTCCGGCGTACACAGTCCTGCTGTAGCTGTTGCCTCTTTCCACCCAACACCCCCTCCTGCACCGTGGGGCCCGTGGCCTCAGCACCCTACAAGGCTTCTGCGGCGCCCACAGGGTGACGTCCAACTCCCGGGCCCAGGCCTCAAGGGACCAGGCCACGCATCTGCCCAGATTCGTCTCCTGCTGTCTGCCAGCGAGACCCTCTGCGCCCTCTCCCCTCCCAGACTCCGGGATATGGTGGTATCACACTCAGCCTGGCTCCCCGCTATTATTCACACTGTGTGATCAAGGTGCGTCTCTCTCCGCCGGCCCCTTCACACATCCTTTGTTCATCTGCTCATTCATTCATTCATGCATTCAACACACATTTGTTGAAACTGACTAGGTGGGGGCTGGAAGGCATAAGACTTTATTCACCCCTGCTCTCGGTAACTCACCCACATGAAGGCTTCTGTCCTGAGAATCCACTGTCTTATATTGTGAACTGCCTTATGTCACCTTTCTTTCCCCCAGTGTAACGTCCCGGAGAAACGCAGATTTTAGTCCCCCTCACCGCCCTTAGTGTCCCTTACCTCCACAAAGCATGTCACCACATTAATGACAATAAACTCTTTCTAGACATTTTGACTAAATTCATATTGCCTAATATAATCCAGGGTTCACTCCCCTTAATTAATGCCATTGACATTCAGGGAGAACAAACTTACACATCAGCCAAAGCCAAGAGAGAGCACCTCCAGGAAACATGGCGGCATAGACAGGTGTGCCGATCTGATGGCTAAGTGTGTGTGCGTGTATAGGTCAAGGTCAAAGCAAATAGAGTTCCACCAGCGGAAAAAGCTGTAAGTTTTTGTGTGGATTCCATTCAATGGAGGCTGTATTATCTGTAAGTTCATCAACTGAAAAGCTCTTCAAAAAGGAACTTTTATATAATCCTATTCAAATCTTCAATCTAGTAACAGGCATTGATTTATAGTGATTGACAGTTCATATTCTCCAAGTGGCCTAGCTTTTATTCTGAGAAATATTCGATGTGAATGGAGTGATTTCAATTTACAGAGGTATCTTTCTTTATACGCTGTAAAATCCTACAAGGCAAAAATCAATCTTCCTTTAACCTACCCTCTGTCCACTTACCCCCACAAAGCAGAAACCATCCCAATACCAAAATAACAGGAATAGTAATAACTCTTTGAACCAGAATGATTGATTTAAAAGTGTGCCCTAGAGGGACACCTGGGTGGCTCAGTTGGTTAAGCAGCTGCCTTCAGCTCAGGTCATGATCCCAGTGTCCTGGGATAGAGTCCCGTTTCGGGCTCCTTGCTCAGTGGGGAGCCTGCTTCTCCCTCTGCCTCTGCCTGCTGCTCTGCCTACTTGTGCTCTCTCTCTCTCTCTCCCCGACAAATAAATAAATAAAATCTTAAAAAAAAAATAAAGGTGTCCCCTAGAATTTTTCCATAATTGTTAAATTATTAATCACTTAAATAAGTCAGCTATTAAAATAAGTAATAAATCACTCTCACCTTCTTCAGTCATATACTTTATCAATTCATCCTTAGTCAGAAATCCACGTTTAGATGGATCTAACACCTAAGAGGAAAGAAAAGGTAGATACTATAATTTTTGTTTGGTGAATAAATTCTACAGGATGAATTTTTCATATAAATGTATGTAAAATCTGGAGCTTACACACCTCGAAAGCTCGAAGAAGGGTATCTTCTGGAACTGGTCTGTATCTAGTTATACAGTAAAAGGAGGAAATGCCACAGTATTTAGCTCTCTACACAATAAATGATCACATGAAATAAAATAAAGGCTGCTCATATGCAAGAATAATAATACTTCCCTCACTGAAACATGTTTGGATTTCTAGATCTGGAAGTTGAAAGCACTCCACACCCACAGAAGATACTTAGTTCAAAATCACTGGGCTACGTGAAGATACTATTAGCCTTTCGTGAAAATATCTGGAAACAAAATTTCTACAATAAACCAGCTGTGTAAGGTAACACTACATGTTCCTTAGAAAAAGAATTAGGGTGAATTGTCACTGAGAGCTCACAATGGAAGATAATAAATATGTTGTTGATTTGTGCCTTTTGTGGCCTTTTTGCTCTGTAATCACACTTTGCTTATTAGATTAATACAAACGTGGTTGATATTTCTAAGCACATTTCACCTGGCAGTTCAGAAGTAGAGTGAAAAGTCAGAGGGAAGCTCTCCCAGGATAAATATTTGGCTGAGTATAATATACAAAGTGAAAAAGGTAACTGTTTTGAAATTAACATAATTCCAATCATTACTTTACCTTCACGAATTACATGTACCTTCTTACCTTCTTTCCAGCAGTACTTCAGTCATCACTGGAAGAAATTTCTCAAATCGAATGTAGCCAGTGGGTTCTTCTTCCTCTACCTAAACATTCAGTAAAAAATGGCCACTTATTACCTCAACAAGTGTATTGACCAACTCCTTTTCAGTATGCCAAGTGCTAGGGATGTGATAATGAGCATTCTTGGGCATGGTCTCTGCTCACAGAGTTTTTATTTGGTAGTGGAGATACAGGTTAAGCAAAAAACAACAGAGCTGAGTGTCTAATTATAAGGGCGAGTGTCTAATTATAAACAAGTGAAGTGAAGGAGCATGGGTCTAATTCGAGTATAGAGCAAAGGAAAGTTCTAGGCCAGTCAGGAGAGGCACTCATGAGGAAATCACACCAGAGCTGATTTACAAAGTGTGAGTAGAAGCCAGCGGGGACGAGACTCCAGGTAGAGGAAAGGTTGGAGGTCAGGAGGCTGGGAAAGTAGTGAGCCAGGAGGAGACACTTTCCAGATGAGGCTGGAGGGACAGACAGACACTGGACCTTGCAGTGTCTTATGATCCATGAAAGTGACTTTTGTTTTTATCCTAAGACCACTGGGAGATCCCTGAAGGTCTGGTAGCGGTGGGCTCAGCAACTGTGAGAGAGCTTGGATTAGAGTGGTGGCCATGAGGGAAAAGCGGATGGTTTCAAGAAATACTTAAGAAGTAAAAGCAATAGGACCCAAGGGCACCTGGGTGGCTCAGTCCCTTAAGTGTCTGACTCTTGGCTTCGGCTCAGGTCATGATCTCAACATCGTGAGATCAAGCCCCGTGTGGGGCTCCACACTCAACGGAGAGTCTGTCGGAGATTTTCTCTCTCTCCCTTTCTCCCTGCCCCTCCACCTGGTCATGTGCACATGCTCTCTCCCTCTCTAGAACAAAATAATAATAAACTTTTTAAAAAAGGGCAATAGAACCTGGTGCTGCATCTATCATGGCAAGGACGAGAAAGAAGAGAGGAGTCAAGGATTCTGACTTGCACAAATGGGATGGAGTGACGCTTTTCCCTGTGATAAAGAACATGGGATAAGGGACCAGGTTAGGGAACCAGTCATATCTCAAGGACCAAATACCTATCAAAGCACTGTGATAATTACTAAATGCCTACGTAGTTAATGGAACTTTGTTCTACCACCACTAAATAAGAAAACACTAGACCTGAGAGAGAAATTTTGGTACTTAGCACTATTAGATGAGAAGGAAAGACTCCTGTCCATGGGTTCAACTTCGATGGTATGGCTGAATAAAACACTACTGATCTGAACTTCCATGTCAGGCTATTTATAAGGAGCTGTAAATTTCCAGTCCCTTTCAAAAATTCTATTAAAAGGCTCATCTATCCCAATTCAACAGAGGACATTTTAACAGATTTATTCTTTGAGCAAAAAATAAGAAGTCTGTAAGTTGCTGCTAACACACTGTCGTCCAAATGACTATTTTTCAGTGTTTATATTGGATGTTCTCACGTAGTGTAAGGGGAGCCCTCAGACTCCACTATTGAGAGAAGCTGTCATCCATCTAATGATGGAATGATACTCCAGACCTCTGAGCCCATCAATACACAAACAATTGTTTCAGCTGCCTCTATGTACGAGGCAAGATTCTGCAAATTAATGTTCATCTGGCCCCAATGTGCTTGAGTCGCACTCTGTAACTACCTACCCCAGGAGCCTTTTAAAAATAAAATGTCAGTCCCATGAGATGACCTTCGGAGGGATAATTTTTAAATTAAAATGAGGAGTTTTTATGCTGGTGACTCCAGAAATGTGCTCCAGAAGCTAGGGCAATGGTTTGTTTCCCACTCTTCCCCACCAACCCCCAGCAAATCACTGTGGGGCAAACAGCCTGACCTTGAGAGATCAAAACCCCTCTGTATTTTATGAGCATCTTCATCCACCTACAAATGGTCTGTAGTGTTTTCGAAGGGAATTCACCTCTCTATCACTCTCTCCACCACGCGAGAATTCACAACACAGAGCATGTGCCCGGTAATGCCCCTCGGGCTCCAGCAGGACTTCCACAAGCCCCCAGTGCTCTGAACACAAGGGTGAAAACAGCAATCATTCTGGCCCCATCTATCTGCGAAAAGCCGGAACGGCACAAAAACATCAAGTTAAAGCAGATCTCCAGCTGATCAGGATAGCCAAGGAGGCATACATTCTCTTTGACTTTTTCTGAAAGTCAAAGAGGAATAATGAATCAACAGAGGGCTTGTGGTTACAAAGGAAAAAGAAAAATAAGTAAATCCATCTTCGTCTTGGGCAGATTGTGAAAATCTTTCTATGGCCCAACACTGCCCTCTAGAGGCCGCATCTAATCCTTCTGTACAAAAAGACATGATGCAATGGCATAAAAACAGTACAACTATAAGACCACCCTTAATACAGGGTTAGTAACTTGTTTAATATATACCAGAAAATATTTCATATCATAAAAGGTTTTTTAGTATTTAACCTTTTGGGGTGCCTGGGTGGGTCAGTAGGTTAAGCATCTGCCTTCAGCTCAGGTCATGATCTCAGGGTCCTGGGATCCTCCGGAGTGGGGCTCCCTGCTCAGTGGGGAGCCTGGTTCTCCCCCTTCCTCTACCCCTTCCCCCAGCTTGTGTTCTCTCTCTCTTTCTGATAAATAAATTTTTTTTTAAAAAGTCACTTTTAATATATGGTGATTCCTCTATCATCACGAGGAAACAAGATTCTGAGCATCTAGAAATGAGTGGAGACAGGGACGGAGAAGATGTGATTCTATTATTTCTGGTGCAGACAAGCTCATTAACTTAACAAGGCCATAGTAGGACAGGACAAAAACACTACTTTCCTGAAATGTTATGCAACAATGGCTCAATGGTTACTTAGACCCACATATTAAAATGCCTTTAAGATTTAATAGAAATATATCACATTTTGAACTATATTCGTGTGTGTGTGTGTAGAAGGGGGATATATACATAGATATGGGAGAGAGAGTGAGTTATGGGTTGAGTGTGTCCTCCCCAAATTCCTATATTGGTTTCCCAAGCCCCACTACCTCAGAATGTGATTTATTTGAAGAGAGAGGGAATTTACAGAGGTAATCAAGTTAAAATGAGGTAACTAGGGCAGGCCCTAATCCAATACGACTAGCATCCTTATAAAGACGGGGAACTGTAACACAGAGACACGCACACAGGGAGAATGCCATGTGAGCATGAAGACAGCCATCTACAAGCCACAGCGAAAGGCCTAGAACAGATCCTTCCCTCACAGACACCAGAAGGAACCAACCCCTCCCGTGCCTTGACTTTGTACTTCCAACCTCCAGAAATGTCAGTTAATAAATTCCTACTGTTTAAGCTTCTGTTTGTGGTACTCTGTTATAGCAGCCCAACCAAACATATGCACACACACATGCACACACACACACACACACACACACACACTTTAAGCATGCATGACACATTGTAACCCAAAGACTTTGAATCACTATCAAGCTTAAGTCCCTATACTTACCAATTGGAGATTAACAAAGCAGATATTTGAAATTCAGAACTGATTTTACGAGAGTTGATACACAGAAAATAATGCAGCGCAGACCTACTTTCTCCAAGAGAAAACTCAATTAACTGACTTAAAATGAAATGAACTCAAGAAAGACCCCCAGGTAAGAGTGGACATGTTGGAAAAGACTAGGAATTCATGGCCATTTCTTCACATGGCCTGGGAAAACCCACTTCTCTTCTGCATTGGGGAGTTTAAAAAGAAATAGATGTGGCCTTTCTCATGGGAAAATACCACAATATAGTCACCATGTTAGACAAAGAACAGTTTAAAAGGTTCTGACTGACCTGCCCCCTTCACGTCCTCCTACCTGGTAGAGCAGTAGGTCTACCCAACACGGCTGCTGTGAAGTTCACATGAGATGTGACATGAGGTCCTGGGAACCGTGAATCTCTTGTTGGGATTATGATGATTTCTAGCAACAGTGCACACACATCTGCTTCCCTATCTCTATCTCTATCACATCTCCTCCTAAAAGAATCAATCTCTGGGGCTGAAATCCCCAGCACAACCTCCCTGACTCACCCAATGGACCTAACTTGTTCACACAGAAGTCTGGTCCTGCCTTCTATCAGTAAATGCCACATGGCCTGCGGGTAGAATGTACTCCATTTCCGGACAGACCTAACACCCTGTGTCTGGCCCCGCCCCCAGCCTAGAGGACATGGTGTGCCCCTCCCCCTCTCCTCTGTCTCCCTCGGTGCCTCCTTGGACTGACGGGGGGGGGGGCCACCAAACACATCGCTCCTCTTCAAAAGAGAAAACCAAGCCAGACCAAGAGATCTTGTTCCTGCCAACAGGAGTGGGGCAAAGTAAGTTATAATCTGGTTCACTTCAGCCACGAGGAGGGATAAGGTGCTGCAATGGAGGTAATAATTGGCAAGTAGCCTGGTAGCCGACTCCCTTCAGTCTCTCTGCTCCCTGCTTTCCGGCACGAAGAAGGCTCAGTAAATGCAGACGGTGTGGGATTTCTGAAAATTTCAACATTTATCTAAATCTCAAAGCCTGAGGCAAATATTGTCCCTCACTCCACTTTGGCAAAAGTCCATTTTCTTAATCTGTTTTGGCTTCTGTAGGAAATCGGGCACAGGGAGGTGAAGTGCCCACCTTGTCCGTGATTGGGTCAGGTGTTTTGATGGGACCACGGCCCAGAGTTCTTTACCCCATTCCCATCGGGAAATCATCAGGCTGTCCCTTTTCTCATTAAAGCATTATTTATTTTAATGCCGAACTCACTGAGTAGGTGCAATAAAACACACAGTGAAAATTCATTTCTCCCCAGTGACACAACCCTCAGTCAAGAAATTGAACTATTTCATGCTTCACAAACACAAGATAATATCAGTAGTTAAGACAGTTTATAAAGCACCTACATTTCAACTAGTTCCAGGTCACCAAATAAGATATACATAACATTTTTTTACCTGTTTGTAGTAAAAAAAAAAAACAAAACCATGAAATATTTCAAGTTAAACTCTAACATATATTCAAAATTTGACATAAATTAGGTTTCCAAATGAAAACAGGACAATTTAGAAAATATTTCTCTACCTTGGATGGAATAAAATAATAACAAAAATTCATTGGCATTTGCCAAAAAATAAAAATACAAATAAAACTCTTTTTTTGTTATTGTTGAGAGAGAGAGACAGACAGAGAGACCATGAGCAAGGACAGGCAGAGGGAGAGGAAGAGAGAATCTTAAGCAGGTTCCACGTTCAGTGTGGAGCCTGACAAGGGGCTCGATCCCGGGACTCTGAGATCATGACCTGAGCCTAAATCAAGAGTCCAACACTTACCTGACTGAGCAACCCAGGCGCCCCCAAATGGGAAATTTAAAAAGTCACCTACTTTAGAAAATTTATGTACTATAAACATTCCAGAGGCTGTTGTACAAAAATCAGGATATGTGATTCTTTCAGGTTTCTTAGAAGTCCCTTATCAATATAAGTATCAAAAAAAAGTTTGAATCATCTCTTGGCTGGACCATCAGAGATGCTAAGAATCAACAGGTGGCTAAACCAGATAATTGACAATATCCCCTCCAAATGTGAGTTTCTACACCTTGAATCTATGGGGGAATCGGTGGTTATCCAGCCATTAATTTCCCTACTTTATCCTCTTGTGGGGAGAAGTCATCAAGGGCTTCCTGCTAAACTAACTGTACTATGAAATTACAGTCATGTTAAAAACATGCACAGGAAAATAATACGGAAGGAAGTCCACTAAAATATTACAATGATCATATCAAGGTAATGCATTATTGGAAAGGATTTTTCTCTATTTGTTTAAAAATTTCCTATATATATTACTTTATTACAATAAAAATTTGAAATAAAAACTTGTGTTAGTCTCCTGTTATGGCTGTTTTACATAACGTTATGAAATGCATTTCTTTATAAATACTATGCATTTATGTGAGAGAGGGAAAATCACTTTTACAGATTTTCCTGGGTTTTGTTTCTTGCTGTTGATTGCTGCTTTAGCACCATTTAGTGGTTTTGTTCTAACTACAGATATTTTCCTTGTACAGCACAATCCCCTCAACGCCCCTTGCCCCATTTGGAAATCACCAAGTAATCTCCAAAGTACCTCTTGACCTACAGTTCTTTTTAATTATTTTTTTAAAGATTTTATTTATTTGAGAGAGAGAGAGGAGGAGTAGAGGGAGAGGGACAAGCAGACTCCCTGGCGAATGCGCAGAGCCTGAGACGGAGCTCAATCCCAGGACCCTGAGATCATGATCTGAGCCTAAATCAAGAATCCGCCACCTAACCGACTGAGCCACCCAGGTGCCCCAATCGGTCTACAATTCTTCAACTCCGGCATCGAACATTAGCACAGATTAGAACAGACCTACTCCCTCCTCCCACCTTCCCCAATGCCAGGGTACTTAGGAAAAATAACAGACAGCAATATTTCACATCACCGGCTACTTCAAAATCAGAATGTAGTTACTCCCACCCTTTCCCAGTCTCCTAAGAAGCTTGGCACAGTTGGGTTCTGAATGCTGTGACATCTCAGGGACCATCTGGAACCAGGATGATGCACACGGCCACTTTATAAGCATGCGGCTAATGCTGATTTCACTCTACTAATTAGGCAGCCCCTTCTGAAGTTCCAAAGACAAAAATCTCTGAAACCACTTAACCAATTAAAAATACTGAGAAACTGTGATTTGGCACCTTTGGGGCTTGTGGTATGTCTGGTGTGGTCTGATATTTTTCCTCCAAGATGAAAAATGCAGGAAATGACTCAGTAGAAATCATTACGTTGTTTTAGCCGGTTACTAGGGAATATTGAACACGTTGGCATCATAAAGGCTTCTCACCACTATTAATTTAACATTAAATCACTGACCACAGAAAATGCAACTGGACATTCATTTGTGGGTGAGTTTCTTCATTTAGTTGAATGAATAGGACTGAACGCAATCTCAAATATGTAAATGCCTACATATTTCAATTTTTGATGTTCACAATTTTTAAGTGTTTGAAACTATTTTGAGCCAAATTAGGGTGGGGGTGTTTCAGTTTTCTTGTGTCTCTGAATGCCTGGTACCTGGCACGTGGTAAATGCTTGATAATTATTTGATGAATGAATGATTACCAGCTCACAACAGTTTTTAATTACTTTTACTTACTGGAAATTTGGAATTTTTGAGCACATGAATCAGACCTATTGTAAAACTCCTCTCTCAGTTATGTCTGCGGTGCTTTGCGAGCCTGAATTTTCCACTATTCTGATACTAGATCTTGCAAGAGCAAGAAGAGACAGTCTAAGAAACGTAATTATAACCAGAATACTGCTCGGGCCCACAGGAAATGGTAGAGCAGGTCCTTGAATCAGAATATGTCAGGCTTTGTTCCCAGTGCTGAGGTACAAAGCATAAATAAACTCCGTGCCTTCAAGGAGTTTTTATGACAAAAGTGAGTTTTACGATAGAAGTAAATGGGTAATTACAGATTATGTTGAACACTACAGACAAAACACAAAGGATTGTACTGTCAAATCAGATTCGCCAGAATCAGAGATCTTACCTAGTATCAAACCTCCAAGAATACAGAGTCACAAGACACAGGTGAAACGTGGGGCAGTTCGGGATGGGAGCATCGTCTCTGAGATGCTTTCTCGCCACAGTAGGACTCACTCTGGCCCAGACCTAAAACGTCAGGTCTCTAAGTGCCGTGGGTACTTGGAGGAAGAGCAGCCCAGAGCAGGGGTAAGGGCAAGAACAAAGACTTTGAGTAGAAGTAAGCAGGACACAGTCGGAACCAGCAGGGAAGCCAGTGTGCGAGGAGGGACAACGGCAGGAAGTGACAGGCCTCACCAGCTAGGGCCTTGTCAGCTGTGGTAAGTAACAGTACTTTGGGCTTTTTTCCTGAATGAGTTGGGCACCTCAGAAGTAGGGTTATGAGGAGTAGAGTGGTGAGCTCTGATTTAACCTTTTTTAAAAGCATCCTTTTTGCCTGTCGTGTGATGAGTAGACTGCAGGGGACCAAGTGCAGGAACAGAGAGTTCAAAGGCCACCATGATAGTTCAGGGAGATGGCTTGGACCAAGATGATGGGTGTGGAAGTGGTGAGAAGGGGTCAGTTTATCATCCGAAGGCAGGATTCAGAGTCAGTACAGAGTACAGTGGATTATTTAAAGTCCAATTTTACAATCTCTGGTTTTCAAAACCACGTGTTATGGGGATTCATCTTCCCTGCGTGGGTCCCCTGTGCCTGGGCTCCCAAGGGTGGGGTCTGCTCCCTTCCATCTCTGCACCCAAAACATCCCTCCCTTACCAGAGTCAGTCCCACAGCTCTGCTTGGCTCTTGATCATGTATCCACCCTTCCTAACCTCTTGGATGTGGCCTCTTCTGTCTGTCTAGCTAAGGAAAGTCTGTTCTACCAGTCTTTGGGTCATTCTCTGGGTTATTTACACGGATATGCGTGTTATCTGTGGGACGAGGTTAGCTTAAGGTCCTCCTACTCCACCATCTTCTCCGGAAGTCCCATGTTTGACTTCTTTTGCTCAACACACTCTTGTTGAAGTTCATCCATGTCATGTGAGTATCATATTTTGTTCTTTTTTGTCACTGAGTAGAGTAGTGGTCCATAGTATTTATTTATCCCTTCCCCAGTCAATGGACATTTAGGTTATTTTCAGCTTTTTGGCTATTATGATTAGTGCTATCGAGAACGTTTGGTTACAGATCTCGTGTGGACATAGACTTTCATTTTTCTTGAATAAATAGTTACCAGTAGGATTGCCAGGTTGTATAACAAGTGTATGTTTATCTTTATAAGACACTGGCACAGTTTTCCAAAGTGATATTCCTACCAGTAATGTGTGAATCATAACTGTTCTAAATCCTTGCCAGTGTTTAATATTTCAGAATTTAAAATTTTAGCCATTCTCGTGGATGTGTAGTGACACTTCCTGCTCCCCAGTGGGTATGTTCATCATTTCTTATGTGCCTGTTGGCCATTAATACATTTTCCTTTATGAAATGTCTATCCAAATCTTTGGCCAGTTTAAAAATTGGGTTGGCTGCCTCCCTAATATTAGTTAAAATAGATGTTAATATATTCTGGATACAATGTCAAATAAATTATTTGCAAATATTTTTCCCCAATCTTTGACCTGCATTTGTTTGTTTGTTTTTAACTGTGTCATTTGGGCAAAATTTTTTAATATTGATGAAGGTAATCGTTATTTATTGTGCTTTTGACACAGAGAGAGATTACAAGCAGGCAGAGAGGCAGGCAGAGAGAGAGGAGAGAGGAGGAAGCAGGCTCCCTGCCGAGCAGAGAGCCCGATGTGGGCCTCGATCCCAGGACCCTGGGATCATGACCTGAGCCGAAAGCAGCGGCCCTAACCCACTGAGCCACCCAGGCGCCCTGGGCAAAATTTTTTAATATTGATGAAGGTAATCGTTATTTATTGTGCTTTTTTTTTTTGGTTCATGCTTTTTGTGTCTTATCTAAGAAATATTTGGTTAACCCAACATCACATGGTTTCTCTCTGTCTTCTTCCAGAAGCTTATCATTTTAGCTCATCTATTCAGGTCTATGGTCCACTTCTACGTGTGGAGTAAAAGAGTGCTGAAGTTTGTTTTCTTTCTAGTCAGATACCCATCTGATGCCACATGATTTATTGAAATGATGATCCTTTCTTCGTTGAATTACTTTGGCACCTCTGTCAAAGACAGAGGTGTGGTTCTATTTCTGCATCCTCCAGTGTGTTCCATTGGTCTATAGGTTTCTCCATACACAAACATCACACTGTCAAGATTATTGTGGTTTCAGGGTAAATCTTGCAATCAGGTAGTAACAGTCCACCCTGGCCCTTCATTTCCAAAATCATTCTAGTTATTCTAGTTCCTTTGCTTTTCCATACAAATTTTGGAATCAGCTCATAAATTTCTTCAAAAAAGCCTGTTATGATTTTGATTGAGAATGTACTGAATCTATTAATCAAAGAACTGCCCTCTTAACAATGTTATTTTGCAATCCACGAACATGTATCTCTATCCACTTAACTCTTAATTTCTCTCTATAGTGTTTGCTGTTTTGGGTATATAAGTCTTGCCTTTATTTTGTTAAATTTATTCATTATTCTGTTTTTACGCTTTTTAATGGCATTTACTTAATTTCATTTTTCTTATTGTTGATTTCTAAGTATAGAAATACAATTAATTTTTCATGTTGACCATGTGGCCTATGATCTGGCTAAATTCACATATTAGTTCTAGTGGCTTTTTGGCAAATCTCTTAGGATTTTCTACATGAAAAATCTTGTTGTCTGAAACAGAGTTTCACTTTTTCTTTTCCAAACTGCGTATCTTTTATTATTTTTTTCTTACCTTATTGTACTAGCTAAGAGTTCAAGTAAATGGTGAATACGAGTGATGAACACAGGTATCTGTGCCTTGTTCATGATTTTAGGTAGAAAATGCTGAGTATGATTTTAGCCTTGAATTTTCGTAGCTGCCCTTGGCCAGCTTGACAGATTTCCTTTTATTCTTTATTTGCTGAGTATTTTTTCTTCAATGGGTATTGACTTTTTTTCAATAAGTCTATCTACTTTGTTCTGTGTTCTGTCGATGTTATAAATAATAAAGTACATTGACTGATGTTGAGCCAACCTTAAATACCTGAGATAAACTCCACTTGCTCATGATGTATTATCCTTTTTAACATGTTGTTGAAATTGATTCGGTAAAATTTTATGAGGACTTTTTACATCTATGTCCATAAGGTCTGTTCTTTTTTGTAATATGATTGTCAGGCTTGAATATCAGAGTAATGCTAGCGGTGAAAGTGTTCTCTCCTGTGATGTTTCCAAAAAGAGTTTTGTGCAGACTTGGCACTGTTTCTTCCATAAATGTTTGAGAGAATTCGCTGAAATGCCATCTGAACTTCTAGTTTTCTTTATGGGAAAGTTTTCAATTATAAGTTTAATTTTCATAATTGATTTGGGGCTATTCAAATTCTCCAGATTTTCTTGGGTCAGTTTTGGTAATTTGTGTGTCTCAGGGAATTTGTCCCTTTCATCTAAGTTGCCACATTTATTAGCATGAAGTTGTTCCTTTATTAGTCTTTTAAAATGTCTGAAGGATAACGATAAACCCTACTTTAATCTTGATGTTGGTAATTTGTCTTGGTCACCTTAGCTAGAGGTTTATCAATTTTATTTGAAAAGACTAGTCTTTTGCTTTCAGGGATTTTCTCTATTTTCTAGTTCACTGATGTTTGCTGTTCATAATTTTCTGCCTTCCATTTATACTGGGTTTATGTTGCTCTTCCTTTTCCAGCTTGTAAAGATGAGAATTTAGATAATCTCAGGTCTCTCTTTCTTTTCCAGTATAAACATTTAGAGTTGTAAATTCCCCTCTGAGCACTGCTTACCTGTATCCCACAAAGTTTGCATGCTGTATTTTCATTAACATTCAGGGCAAAATATTTTCTAATTCCCCTTGTGATTTCTTCTTTGACTCGTGAATTATTTAGAAGTAGGTTGCTTATTTCAAATATTTGAGGATTCCCTAATTATCTTATTCTCAATTGACCACTGATTTAATTCCCTCTTTCATTTTAAAATTTTTTATTTTTTATTTTTTGAGAGAAAGAGAGAACAGGAGCAGTGGGGAGAGACAGAGGGAGAGAGAGAGGGTCTTAAGCAGGCTCGACACTGAGCACAGAAATGGGGCTCAATCTCACAACCCTGAGATCATGACCTGAGCCGAGATCAAGAGTCAGATGCTTAACTGACTGAATCACTCAGGTACCCCTTAATTCTTTAAAATCAGAGAACATGTCTTATATGATTTTGATTTTTAAAAATTTTCTGAGACTTGTTTTATGGTCCAGCACTTAATCTATTCTATCGAACATTCCATGTACACTTAGAAAGAACATGTATTTTGCATTTGTGAGGTGTATGTCCTATAAATATCAATTTGGCTAGAGTGACTGATGGTTGATCATCTATGTCTTTGTTGATATTTTATGTAGTTGTTCTATCAGTTATTTACAGAGGGTTGTTATAAGTTCCTTCTCTGATGGAATTGTCTGTTTCTCCCTCTCATCTGTCCATTTTTGCTTCCCTTCTATTGAAGCTCTGTTATTAGGTACACAGACATTTAAAATCTTTATACCTTTCTGAAGTATTGACCTTTTAAAAAAAAATCACTGTACAAAGTCAAAGTCTCACCAACATAGGTCTTATTTTCCAAATGTCTTTTAGTTCTCCTTTCTAATTACTTTAGATTCTCCACAATTCCACTTAGGTTAGAACTTCAAAGGCTGTCGACCTCTCCACGCCCTTCCCACTGGTACTGAGACACTGTCATGTCCTCCCTGCTCCCACACGGAAGATCCTGGAAGGACAGAACTTCTTACTAAAGGAAGAATTGTTTGATAACCTGTATGTCAATAAAATTTGGGCATTAACCCTTGTCATGCTTGTTGAGTTTTGTGGTATTCCAAATGTGCAGAGATTATTTGGGGCAAGTTGGTAATTGTAGAATATGAAGTAGAGGGATCAATGCCGAGTGATTTTTAAATGATCTATTTCAAGAACAACATCAGATTTCATATCGCTCTTCGGAGGTGAGGGACTGAGGTTAGTATGTACTTGGACTAAAACTCAAGCAAATGGCAACTAAAGACCTGCACACAGGTTTTGATGTTTTATTGAAGGATTTTAGAGCATTGTCTGAAACCACTACAGAGCACTTAGCAATAGGACATTGGCCCCTCGAGCTTTACTCTCTGGAGCTCTGATTTTCTAAATGTACTTGATACCTACAAATATCTATGTGCTTTCTTCCCCTCACTCATTTGGGAAACCACAAAAAGGAAAGTCATGCCCAAAAGTTCTCATGCATATCGCCATAATTTAATCTGATAAACTGTGAGCAAGGACAGAAAAACATGAATAGGGCTTGGACAGCGCGGTGATCCCTACTGGTCCAACTGCTCTAAATGTGTGGAATTTTCCAAGGTTGCGTCAATATACCTAAAAAGGGGCCAAAGACGAAATAAAACGTTGGGACCCGAGCATCCACTGTGATTAACTGCCCAAACCCGTGGGGTCACTTTACAGAGCACGCAAACCCAAAGATGCATTGAGTGCCCACCAAGTAACACATGAATCCTCACAGTTCTCACATTTAATCCTCATAAAGATATACTTTGCTGTGGTTGCATTCCTTTTGTGGCTGTGGATCCAGGCTTTGAAAGGTTCAGGGGCTCGGCCAAGGCTGCACGGACGTAAGTGGTAGCTTTGGGACTCGAATGCAGACCGCTTGACCCGAGATGGAGTGTTTATTCTACTTCGCCAGAGAAACTTACAGATTGGAAGTTGGCAAACTTTTTCTGCCAAGGACCAGACAGTAAATATTTTAAGCCTTGCAAACCATATGGTTTCTGTCGCAAGGACTCAACTCCACTCTTGTGGTGAGAACACAGCCAGAGACAAGATGTAAATAAACGAGTTTAGCTGTGTTCCAATAAAACTTTATTTATAAAAACAGATGGTAGGTGGGGTTTGGCCCAGAGGTTGTGGTTTGCTGATTAAAACAGACAAAAGGAATTAGGCTCTACAGGTTCTGCTTTTCTATCCTTCCAGAGGCATTTTTCCTTACTGCTCCACTTACCCTATGGAATGATATGCAATAATTATGATTTCACTGTAAATTCACCTTCCAGTTCCTATCTGCTCCACAGCACCAACTTTCTTCTTTCCTTAGCACAAATTCTAGCTTTGTCGATAAACACTGTCAAGCAGCAATCAACACCTTTTTTCAAAATAAGGACCAACTCGGGAAAAATAAGATTTTTTTCCCTCTGAGTAAAAATAGCTTTATTGGATCCCAAAATGGAAACACAATGTAAAGATTTTGTGCTTTACTGAATATTTTTAAATGATAATGCAAAATTGGTCCTGCTTTTTAGTTACCAAGATGCTAATACATGGGCAACGGTCGTCTTTCCAATCTTCCATTCCTTAACAGTATATAGTGCCTTAGAATTCAAAGCATGTCTTCTAATACATTATTTCACTTATCTTTGAGGGAGGGATCATGGAGAAACTGACACAGAGGTTAGGTGACTCGGCCTGAGTCGATGCTGTGCTAGGCACAAAAATCAACCAAATCCCACTTCCTCGCCTGCCTCCCATCTCCTCCTGCTTGAAGCCTGGCCTCCATCAAAACCCACACGCCTAGACCAGCCATTCTGAACAGATTCTTCTCCTGGTGGGGGCCCAGGTAGCTTTGTTCCCGTTAGGCTTCTGCTTTATTGAACTGAAAGCTGCACTTGACATGAGACCAGAGACTTTTCTGGAAAACCAAACAGGGCATGGCGCTCTCCAGTCTTGGGCGGCTCATCACTGCTTTACGGGATCCTTCTCTCCAGAGACTCTACACTCTTACAAATAACCATTTTTACAATTCTTGGAATATTTAGTCAATGTCATGTTAGTTCTTATTTCATTATGTAAATTACTTGTTCTGAAAGTTACATTTCTCCTCAATAAATACAAATTTCTTACAGTCTCTTCTTCCCTTCTGACCTCTCTGAGCTGACGTTCTTCACTCCATTCCCTTCATCTGTCAGTGTTCTCTCTGCAGACAGTCAGTTTGGCCTTTCTCCGACTAATCTCATTTTTTTAAAGATTGTATTTATTCACTTTTTTCTTTGAGAGAGAGAGGGAGAGCAAGAGAAAGCTCCAGCGGGGGAGGAGCAGAGGGAGATGGACAAGAAGATTCCCCGCTGAGTCCAGAGCCCAACGCTGGGCTCGATCCCACCACCCTGAGATCATGACCTGAGCCGAAACCAAGAGTCTCATGCTTAACTGGACTGAGTCCCCCAGGTGCCCCTCTTCACAGTTAATTTTTAAAGAGTGTAAAGAATATCTAGGGTGGGCTCCTTACTTGAGCTCTTGTGTTACTGGGTCAAAGCCATTTCTTGCAGATCTGACATTAATTGTTTCAGAACGGTTGCCTGGTCAATCTGCAAAGCAGCCCCAATGTCTTCATCAAGCACACTCAGTTGAGGACCTGCCCGGCTGCAGGTAAGGGTTCTTAGCTCTAAGGGGCAGGGGGAGCAGAGAGCCCACCGCACGCAGCCCTGCTGCCGGCCCGCTCACCTCCGCGATCAGATCATGCAGCTCTCCTTCACTCGGGCAGCAGCCTAGCGACCTGATGATCGTTCCAATTTCTCTGCAAGGAAAAACGGTCACGTTTCAGAATATAAACTTGGCAAAGCACACGCGGTGTCTCTCGAAACGACTGCAGGCGGAGGTAGCCCAGCAAACAACAGCACCCAACACGTACTACCTCGTGAGGATCAGAGGTACTTTCCAGGGAAAGGAAAAGGCAGCCAAGCAAACCAAAGGGAGAAGAAGTGTTTGCATTGATTAGCAAACCCAAGCCCTGCCTGAGCCAAAACCCGGGAAGTTCTAGAAAATGAAATAGAGAGGGTAGTGAGAAAAACAAATGTCAGCCACTTACTAGCTGAGTTTAAGTTAGTTAACTGTTTTGCACCTCGGTTTCTGCATCTGTGAAATGGGGACAGAAATCTGTGCTGAAGTTCACATTAGTGGCAGAGTACTTAGAAGCATGGCCTCTAGTGTCCGATCACTAGAGTTCAGATCCCAGCTCTGCGCCGTGCGAGGCCCGGCAGGCTAATCTCTGGCTGCAGAAGTCCACCAGGTGGTACTTAGAACGGGGCTGGAAACACCCTCCGAGTAAAATAATACGAACTATCATAATAAAAAGCATAGCTCTTGGGCGCCTAGGTGGCTCAGTGGGTTAAAGCCTCTGCTTTCGGCTCAGGTCATGATCTCAGGCTCCTGGGATCGAGGCCCGCATTGGGCTCTCTGCTCAGCAGGGAGCCTGCTTCCCCCTCTCTCTCTGCCTGCCTCTCTGCCTCCTTGTGATCTCTCTCCCTCTGTGAAATAAATAAAAATCTTTAAAAAAAAAAAAAAAGCATAGCTCTTGGCAGAGTAGCCACCCCATAAATATTAGTTACTCCCTTGCCCCCCCAATAATGTAATTTAATTCGGCAAATAACCTAAGAGAAGTCTGAATTACATTCAGTATTCCCTAGATGCTAAGACAGGATTTGCAATAGATTATTAAATATATCCTTGTAACATCAGACTCCTGCTGGATACGTTAGAAGCAACAGTTAATGAGGCAGGGACGAACAGATCTAGCCCCTCCATAACCTTCTAGGCCTCTCTATGTGCATCAGAGAAGCACAGGAAGTCCAGAATCAGAAGGACCCAAGGAAAGGCCGTCACCCTGCATGACAGAGAAGGTGGGTGGGTGGGCGGGGGGGCACCAGGCTGGATGGGGCCCAGGACGAGGTCAGGGGACCGGAAGCCCTTGCAGGCACGTGTGTGGCACGGTGGTCCCTAACTCCATCTCACTACCGAGCACTGGGCCAGTGACCAGCCCGAGTGAAAGCAGGCTCTGAGTGTAAAATACACACAGATTTCAAAAAACCGAGCACGAAAAAAAATGTCAACTATCTCATTGATAATTTTTCAACTGACACACGTTGAAATGACTGTATTTTAGACACACGGAGTTGCATACAACAGTGTTAAAATTAATGTTACCTGTTTCTCTTTTATCTTTTTTAAAATATGGTGACTAGAACATTTCAAATTGTCAATATAACACCCCCTGTTTCTGGAAATGGCTGGGAATAGCTGCCCTCAGGCGTCGGCCTGTGAGAAGAGAGGTATGGAGAGACAGGAACGACTTTGCACTGGGTCAGCGAGGTCGTCGGTGCCCCGGTGCCTGTCGGAGAAACTGTAAACCAGACTGAACGGAGCCCAGGACACGGGAAGGACACGATCCACGCCCAGACGTGACACCCGCGACACCATGACTGGGAAGAAGGTCTGGCCGGAGACAGCTCGGGGAACAAAGCCGCAGCAGCACAAGGGCTCCCCTGAGAAGAGCGTGGTGGTGGGAAGGGACCAGCCAGGGGTGCAGCGAAGAGCTTTCCAGAGCCCAGCCCTGACCCGGTGGCCCAAGGAAGAGGGCGGCCTTAGACTCGGAGGGGAGCGGCCAGAGGCCTAGGCGAGAGCTCCACGGACCCGCAGAGGGCCGTGTCCAGGGAGCTGAGGAGAGGCCCGGGGAAGAGTGGGCGCCATCTTGGTGTCACTGCTGCCCAGACGTCGAGTGAGTTCTGAGAACCACCCGCTGGGTTGAGGAAGGGAGATCAGTGGTGATTTGTTGACGAGGGAAGCTGCCATCGAAGGCGGTGGAGAAACCAGGTTGCCCTGGGTCCAGGAGGGCGGACTGTGAAGTGAAGGGGAGGAAGGGATGTCTGGAGGGGACACGCGGTCAAGGAAGATTCCAGAGAGAGGACCAGAGAGAGGTGAGCGCTGGGATGCGGGGGGGCCTGGGCGAGGCCGAGAGGGCTGGAGAGGGCCTGGCATCCCAGGGGCGGTGGCAGGGCTGGTGCTGGGGGCTCAGTGTGCACACGGCCCCCCCACCCAGGCCCTGCCACCACCAGCAGGCTTCTGCGAGGCGGACGGCGGAAGGGCCTTCCTCTCCGCCTAGAAAGTTCTCCCTGCTCCCCTTCAGCTCCCCTTTGAAGGACCTCTCACCCTCCTCGCCTCTTCTGAGTGAATCCAGCTAGAACCAGGCTCCTTCTTTCTCTCTCCTCCTAAAGCACAGAGGCCTGACTGACGGAAGAGGAAAAGGCAAAGCTTCTTGGGCCGCCGAGTCCACAGTGGCCCAACGAACAACAAGGCAACTCAAGAACGTCCCCGCACCCCCACAAACCGGCCCACGAGCTGTGTTTAGCAGTCATTGCCTCTACACCTGGCTGCTCGGTATTCTCGGTCCACCCTTCAAAATGGCCATTTGCCTCATCCTGGGTTCTGGCCCCCCTAAATTTCCACCCTGCTCGCTCTAGCCACCTGTCGTCTCTGGCCTCAAGCTCCAAACCGCGGCCGCACCTCAGCTCAGCAGATGAGCCCCCGGACCTGCCCCCCCTTCCCCGAACAGATGCCGACGGTCTGGGCACCACGGCTGACCCCCACCCCTGCAGGGCAGCTCGGGCAGCAGAGCGCCACACCGCAGCCTCGGCGGATGAAAGCCCAGCGCCGCTGCGCACAGTTCCAGAGGCTGCCCAGTCCAAGGCCAAGGTCAGGGTCAGTGTCTGGTGAGAACCCTGGCTTGCGATGGCCCCCTTTCTCTGTGTCCTCACACGGCCCACAGCGAGCCCGCTCTGGGTCTCCCTCTTCTTTAAGGGCCCTGATCCATCGCGGGGCTGCCGCTCTCATGACCTCATCGAAACCTCATCGCTTCCCAAAGGCCCACCTCCAAACACCATCACGTGGGGGTTTGGGCTTCATGTATGAGTTGGGGAGGGAGGCACGCGTTTGGTGGGGGGCACGGACGTCACAGGCCCTGCCTGCGAACACTCTAGAAGTCTGGACATCCCTCCCTTCCTTTCCCTCTCGGCCTCTAAGAAATAGAAAGTGCTCTTCCTTAAGAAAGCTGACCCCTGGGCGCCTGGGTGGCTCAGCTGGTTAAGTGACTGCCTTGGGCTCAGGTCATGATCCCGGAGCCCTGGGATCGAGTCCCACATCGGGCTCCCAGCTCCATGGGAAGTCTGCTTCTCCCTCTGACCTTCTCCCCTCTCGTGCTCTCTCTCAAATAAATAAATAAAATCTTTAAGAAAAAAAAAGAAAGAAAGAAAGCTGACCCATCTCTGTTTTTCCGAGTTCCAGTCTTGGCTCTTTCTTCCTACCAGTTACATGCATTACTTAGTGCTCTCCTCGATAAGTGTACTTAATTTTAAGCCCCTGAAGTTTGGTTCTTGTTCTGGACACACTTGCCTCCCGCTCAGCATCTTCATCCTGTCCTCTACTAACGGCTTCCTCTTTTGCCCTAAAATATTTAGCTCTCTTCCTTATGTTGAAGACATTCCTGACAGGTGCCTCACCACCTCCGAGCAGGCTCCCTCCGCTTCCTTCCCCACCCCGGCCCTCGCTCTGACTGCCTCCTCGGGCAGCTGTCAGCCACGGCCCACCGTCCACTCCAGGCCCCGCCGCTCCGCAGCCTGCCGTGCCCAGCTCCCTGCCACTGGCTCGGTCTGTCCTGCCTCTGGGAGCCTCTCCATCCTCTCTGCCTCCCACAGCCCCTCAACTGCCCCCCCCCCCGGACTCCTGGTTGCAGCATGACCTCACTGTTAAAACTGTTCCCAGAGGGATGCCTGCGTGGCTCGGTCGGTGAAGCAGCTGCCCTGGGCTCAGGTCGTGATCCCAGGGTCCTGGGATGGAGTCCCGCACTGGGCTCCTTGCTCAGCAGGGAGCCTGCTTCTCCCTCTGCCTGCTCTGCCTGCTGCTCCCCCTGCTTGTGCTCTCTCTCTCTCTGCCAAATAAATAGAGTCTTTAAAACAAACAAACAAACGAAAGACTGTTCCCAGAGCTAAGAGAAGCAGCAGCTCAGGTCTGGACAGAGAGAAGGGCCCTGGTGAAGTCAGCAACAGCGCCTGCAGGGAGGGAGGGACAGAAAGCCCTCGGGGTGCCGGTGTGGGGGGCTGGGGCGGTGGGGGGGGGACTTGAGTGACAGGCACAGAGAACACAGCCGGGGAAAGTGTCAGCTCTGGGGGGGGACCTCGCCCCCCCCACCCCTGGCCAGCACTCGCTGCGCTCAAACTCCCACGCAGGTCTTTACTCCTCCCAACAGCCGCTAGCAGGGGGACACCTCTTCTCTCCATTCCACAGACAAGGAGATCGCCCAGGGCCACACACAGCCGAGCACTCCAGCAGTGGCTCCCCCAGGAGCAGGGGGCCAAGCTGTGGTCCGACCAGCAGCTCCCTCCCTCCCCGCGACCACCACCGGCTGCAGGGGAGCGTTGGCAGCACACAGCAGCCGAGCAAGGGTTTGGCTCTGCTCTCCTGTGCTTCGAGGGTTCTTACCCACTTACACCTGACCACAGCCTGGGAGGACGGCACCTGCTTTGATTCTACCGATGAGGAAAATGGGAGCACCGAGCTGGGTGACTTCCCGGGGATCCTAGTAAGTCAAGGCCTTGGGACCCCACCCTCTTCACCCTTGTGCGCAGCCGCCTCTCAGAAACCTGGAGACCCCCAGGAGAACTTGACTGTAACAAGGCGCTTCCCAAGAAAATCGGAGGGTGTCTGGGAGGCTCAGTGGGTTAAAGCCTCTGCCTTCAGCTCAGGTCATGATCTCAGGGTCCTGGGATCCAGCCCCTCATCAGCCTCTCTGTTCAGCAGGGAGCCTGCTTACCCTCCTCTCTCTGCCTGCCTCTCTGCCTCCTGTGAGCTCTCTCTCTCTCTCAAATAAATAAACAAAAATCTTTTTTAAAAAGTTTAAAAATAATAAAAAAAAGAAAAGAAAGAAAATCGTAGGCTCCACCCTGTGGGAGCCTTGAAGACAGATCTAGGGTTCAAAACTGATGACTGGAGGGGCCGATTTGGCCGGCAGGTCAGGTTATGCTCAGCGTAAGTGTTGGTCTCTTTACTTAGGTCAGCCACACGTGTACGCCCTCAGAAGTGTCCTAGCCTGTGCGCCCCCCACGCTCATGTCACAGGCTGGGTCCCTGTGGAAATCTGGGTTTATCACTCCTGTAAAACAGTCACTTACTGTAGGAATTTACCTGCAAGAAGCAGGGGAAGGAGCCAAGTGACCTCTTTAAGTTCTCCCCAGCTGCTCTGATTCTATTATATTTAAACACACACACACACCTGTGGCTTATGTAAGTGAAGGTTCCCGTTCTTAGAAGACATGCACTGGAGTATTTGGGGGGGAGGTCATATGTCCACAGCTTACTTTGGAATAGCCCAGCAAAATTAAAATAATAGTAAACTGTGTAAGTGTGTATATAGTGTAAATATGTGTGTGTATATTTTATAAAAGAGAGAGAGAACACAGGCAAAAGCAAATGTGGCAAATGTTCATAATTAGTACATCTCTTGTCTGTAAGTGTAAAATTTTTTAAATAAAAAGTTTTCATTAAAAACAAGACAAATCAAAGCCAAAACAAGAAATGGGCACCTGGCCGGCTTAGTCGGAAGAGGGCATGACTCATGATCTTGGGGAAATGAGTTCGAGCCCCACGCTGGGTGTAGAGATTACTAAGAAATAAATGAACTTTACAAACAAACAAGATAAGCACACAGAATGAAAACCAAAGCTATAAGAAGTAATAACAGAAATCCTGCTTCATATAAACTATTTAAATCGATTAGGCAAATACTGTCTTCAGAACTGGAGAAAGTCCCTGGAGAAGACAGAGCCGGGTTCATCCCTGACCCCACAGCGAGGAAGGCAGCGCGGCGAACCGCTCCGGGCGGGGGCAGGACAAGAGGAGGGAGGGGAAGGAAATTACAGGAGAAGCAAAGATGCCTCCGAGCTCCTCTTGTTCTTACACGTTCTGAAGTACAAGGCCAGAGGCACCGACGGCCAACGATCCCAAGAGCTCCTCTGGCCTTAGGATTCTGGTGCCAAGAAACCAGGAATGCGGATGAAGGGCACATGTGGGCCTTCAGCTCCCCAGATGGTGCCAGGATGGGGCTGGGGTCCTGGCCATAAAGGAGGAAACCACGGAGCTAACCCGTCAGCCTCAGGGGTAGTGAACCTCCTAAAGGTGAGCTAAGAAGAACCGAGAGGAGGAGAGGGCACGGAAGAACAGAGGCCAGAAAACCGTGGGGCAGAGAGTTCCTGAGAAAGGGACAGGGGTCTAGAAACTAGGACAACTGAAAAGGAAAAGGGAAGAAGGAGGCGAAACTGGAGCTTTCAGAGACAAGGAATAGAAATTCTAAAATGTCGCGATGAAAATAAAAGACAGAAGTTCAGAAATAAGAACAAAGAGAGTAGACCACTGGGACATTAAACAAAATTATGAAATAAAGCGACACAATTACACACAACATTAGGGCTGATTGACCTATTTCACGTCTACTAAATGGGATTGTGAATCAAGTGAAATGATCGAAAATTATTTTAAAGTAACTTTTAAGGGGCCCCTGGGTGTCTCAGCCAATTAAGCATCTGACTCTGGATTTCGGCTCAGGGCATAAACTCAGGGTCTTGGGACCGAGACCCACATCAGGCTCTGCACTCAGGGCAGAGTCTGCTTGCCACTCTCTCTCCTTCTGCCCCTCCCCCTGCTCATGCTGTCTCTCTCTAAAATAAATAAAATCTTAAAAAATAATAAACTAACTTTTACGATTGTAACATTTTAAAATCATTATTTACAATCATTAAAGTGGCCTTTTAAAGCAAGCAGTGAGAAACTTCCTGAAGTCAATGTAGTGAAATAAAACTAAAAGATTTTTTGGATTTTAATAATTCCTTCCAGGGCGCCTGGGTGGCTCAGTCCCTTAAGCATCTGCCTTGGCTCAGGTCAGGATCCCAGGGTCCTGGGATGGAGTCCAGCATCAGGCTCCCTGCTCAGCAGGAAGCCTGCTTCTCCCTCTCCCACTCCCCCTGCTTGTGTTCCTTCTCTCGCTGTCTCTCTCCCTGTCAAATAAATAAATAAAATCTTAAACAATAATAATAATTCCTTCCTAAGTGTTTTGCCAGATTTTTGGAAGACAGCGAAGGGAAAAGGCAGAAACAAACTCATTTGAGTACAATGGTGGGTGTGCTGTTACCAGCTGTCCCCCGCCCCCCAGGGAGAAGCCCCGATTAGCAGTATTTGCATTTCCACCAACTCCAAGCTGCCCAAGTGCAGTCGCTGGGGGAGGGGGTGGGAAGAGCGGCCTGGGGGTCCCCAGCCCACCACGCCCGGCTCCCAGGAACGCGCACTCACCGCCTCGCAAGCCTAAGAGTAAAACACGCTACTGCAATTAGAAGAGGTCAACTTTGAGTATTTCGTATCTTTTCATTGTTCATAAACACATTCATGTTGCATTTTATACAGAGCAGCCTGAAAAAGTATCGATCCCTGCATGAGTTTGCACGTCGTCCTCGTGCAGGGGTCAAGCTAATCTGCGTTCGGGTCCAATGTCACTGTAAGCGCTGCCCGAGTGAGCGCCTTGGGTTTTTAATATGGTTTCCTTGTAAGTTTATGCAATTAACGTTTTCTAGAGATTAGTCACCTGGCTTGCATTATTCCTGAAAACGTAACAATCGGCTCTTGTGAGCTGGTTGCAAGTCAGCGTGATTTGGCTCCAGCGCTGATTCTCCGAGTCCCAACCACTTCGTTGAGGCAGCTCCTGGCCCTGCGGACCCTAGACAGGTTCACCTTCGGAACATCCCCCTGCTGCGCATACAGAGCGAGATGAAATACATTCCTTGTCAACACAAAACACACACACACACACACACACACACACACACACACACACACACACTTTTCTTCGGGAAAATTTTTCTTCTAAATCAAGTTCATGGGATTTTCTTTGTTTAAATTGCTGACACCTCAATGAAACTATTTCATATAAAGTCTTTAACGTCTGCAGAACCATTCCCTCTGTCGGAGTGGGTGTCGCCTTCTATTGATAAGAACTACGAACCAACTCCAGAAGCCCTTCTGGTTCAGTACTAAGAATCTGCTCCTGCACTTGCGCTATATATACCGTAGTGAACACGGGGACAAAATCGCTTGAGAACACGAGTCACAGTCAAGTTGCCCAATACAGGCATCTTCCTCTCATTCGTGCATAGCTTGTGTGGCCGGCGTCCAGGCTGGTTCCCCGACAGGCCGCCGGCGGGTGCAGTATCACGTTCCTGACACGAGGTGGCGCCAGTGCCACGGAGCTACGTGGTGAGTCCTCTGTTTAAGGGCAGTCTAAGGTCAAAACCCTTCCAAGTGGAGACCTGACTCAGGACAAGGGACGCAATTCTAACAGAGAAAAGAGCAGGCAAAGTACTTTACCTCCTCTGTGGAACAGCTGATACTCAGCTAAGTATAAGAGAATGTTGAAAGCAATTCAAAAATATCTAAGAAGGAACAAAAGCAGGATTTGAAAATGACTTTCATTTATTTCATAAATATTTGCCAAACCCTACCATGCGCCATGTACCATGTACGACACAGCAGATGACTGAAGGAAGACCTTGTCCTCCCAGAGGGTGTTTTCACAAATTGATCTTCTTTTGCAAAGCCATGAAATGAAAGCGAAATAATGGCTAACCCTCTTTATTCAGACAAGGCCTCTACTCAAAAAAAAAAAAAAAAAAAAAAAAAAAAAAGGCTTATTTTTCTGAAGGTCCCTCTAATCAAGTGAGGATCATTTTTTCCACTGCTGAAAGATGCTTTCCAAAAAGCGCTGGGTTCCAACTTGTTACCGTACTATTTCTCATACTGTCCTAAGTGCTAGAGTTTGTAGCCCCCAAGTAAAGAATCCGGACTTCGGGATACTTGAGAAAAAAGCTCTATAAACTACCGGACATTACGTAGATAATAAATAAGTAATTCAGGGACATCTTTACTTTTACCCTAGGCATCCAAGTGGGGGAGAAAGCACATGCACACGTCTATGTGCGGTGCTAAACACTACGAAGAATGACCGCAGCCGGAGGGGCCTGAAACCACAGGGTTTATTTGCTCGCAGCTCTGGAGGCCGAAAGTCCAGGAGGGAGACGGCGGCAGGGCGGCTTTCTTCTGAGGCCTCTCCCCGCGGCTCGCAGACGGCCGCCTTCTCCCTGTGTCCTCACACTGTCCCCCGGTGTGTGCATGCGCGTCCCTGGTGTCTCGGTGTGTCCAAGTCTCTTCTTACAAGACTCCAGTCAGACGGGTTTGGGCCCACCCTAATGCACTCATTTTCCCTTAATCCCCTCTCTTCAGAGACCTCATCTCCAAATCAGGTTATATTTGGAGGTGCTGGGCGTTAGCGCCGTGACTTCTGGGGGACACATCTGAGCCCTTAACAAAAACCGTAATGACTCTTACACACCTACCACCTACCACCTACCACCACCACCTTTCCTGGCCACCATTTCTCACCTGGACCACAGAAGTCACCCTCATGTAGTCACCGCTTTGGCTCTCACTGGCCACCTCCCTCCACTCTCACAGCGGCCAGAATAATCTTTTTAAAAATGAAAATTACAGCACGTGATTACCCTGCCTAGAACCCTCCAGTGGCTCCCCAATGCACTGATAATGTCTGTGAGGCTCTGCCTGAGCTGGACCGGCCAGCCTCCCTGACTTGGGCTCACAGCCGGGTTCCCCGCAGCCCACCTCACCACTCCACCATCCTGTGCTGATCTCCCACACACTGAACCCTTGCCCTTCTCAATGGTTCCCCAGTTCTTCACTCCTTCGATTGAAGGTCTTAACTCAAAAATGACCTCCAGGGAAACCTTCCCTGACCAGAGATCCACACAGTTTCATCCCACATTGCCAAGCCCTCATTTGCTAATATGTTATCTTCTTCTGCCTCCTGTATAGCATTGTATAACACTGTCTTGCTTTATTTACTTGATAGCACTTATTACTATCTGAAATCTGGCTACTTGGATATTGTCTGTTCCCTCTAAAACGTAAGCCCCAGGGGGGCTCAGTCAGTGTGGTGGCCACCTTGATTTTGGTTCAGGTCATGATCTCAGGGTTGTGGGGTTGAGTCCCATGCCAGGCTCCACACACAGCGGGAGTCTGCTTAAGATTCTCTCTCTCCCACTTCCTTCCCCCTCCCCCATTCGCTCTCTAATAAAATAAAATAAAATAAAATAAAATAAAATAAAATAAAATAAAATAATAAGATGCAAGCTCCATGTGGACAGAGGCCCTTCACTGCTACATTCTGACACTTAGAAAGGACTCACACATGATAGGGACTCATCTGCATACATCTGTTGAATACATGACTTTGTAGAACACTTTACAGTTTGAGAAATGCCTTTCAGTTAAAAAGAACTTTCATATCTATTCACTCATTTAATTCTCACATCAATCCACTTTATAGTCCCCATTTAAAAAAAAAGGAAACTAGAACTTGGAGAGGGCATTTGACTCACCCTCCAGGAACATAACTAGTATATGGAGCAAAACTGGAAGTTGGTTCTACTCTCTGACTCCTGAGATTCCGTTGCTCAGGACTCTTTGCAATAACATCTTCTTAGGACAAATCATGGTGGTTAATGTGATTTGAGGTGAAAAGTAGCGGCAGAGAAAAAGACCCGGATGCGGAATAGAACAAACATGGCTTTTGAATATTTCTCATGGACATTTTGATTATAACAAGGGTTTAATAAATGTTTACAAGATTCATTAACGAAAACATTTTCCATTGTTGGGAAAGGTCTAAATAATTCAAGTTCTACATTGCCAAATGGCTGCTCGCTGTCCAAACAAAACCAACAAAGAGCTCACTGTCCTGGACTTTTCTTTTTTAAAAAATAGCAGTGTTGGAGCACCTGGGTGGCTCAGTGGGTTAAGCCTCTACCTTTGGCTCAGGTCATGATCCCACAGTCCTGGGATCGAGCCCCACATCGGGTTCTCTGCTCCGTGGAGAGCCTGCTTCCCCTTCTCTCTCTGCCTGCCTCTCTGCCTACTTGTGATCTCTCTCTATATATATCAAAAAAATAAATAAATAAAATCTTTTAAAAAAATAATAACACTGAAACACCATTTGGCAAACACGACGGTTATCCTTGTTATGAGTAAGATCAATCAATGAATGCTAAAATCAGTGGGCAAAGTTTAAGAAGAAAGGATATTTTGCATAAGTCTTGCAGTATCTTCCCCAAGATATTTACTGGGGGAATAGAGAAGGTAAAAATAGTAACTTTATAGTGGGGAACGCTTTATAGTGGGAAAACTTAAGCAGGTGGACGAAGTTAACATCACCAGTAATGAAACCTAACCACATCAAGTAATCCCCGACATGATGTTCTAAGAAGAACACAAAACCATTCCTCTGGTATTCCTGCCCAAAATGCATTACCTCCATCAGCGCGTGGGAACACATCGACGAGCCCAAACTGAAGGGCGTTCTACAAAATCACCGAGCAGGACTTTTCAAAAGTATCAAGGTCACAGAACAGAAACACTGGGGAACTGTCACAGGTTGGAGGACTGACCCTTGACAACTAAATGCAACCAGGATTCTGTGTTGGCCCCTGGAGAGAGAACGGAGAGGAGTGGGGAAGCTGGTGACAGTCCCAGATCTTCGCTTCGGTAATTGTGCAACGTCTACTTAGGACGTGACCATTAGGAAGAGGTGGTCAAAGGATACACAGGAATGTTTGGCACTATTTTTTGTGTTTCTGTAACTCTTAAATTAATTTCAAAATAAAATGTTTCTAGAAACACTGAGATTAAGTTTTAAAATAACTTTTATTTAAAATTTTTCAAATAAAAAGTTATTTTAAAATAATAATTTATGCTTTTTTTCTCTGTGGTCAAAGAATGGAGAGTTCTGGTTAATCAGATACTTTTAAAGATTTGCCACTTTTACACCTCAGAGATATTAGCCGTTTTGCAATATAACGTTTTCTCAGATAGTCGCTCATCTCTTGATTTTTCTTTGAAGGTACTTTTGTTTGAAATTTTTGTGATGTGGCTGAGTGTGTCAATCTCTTAACTTGAGGATTTCGTTGTGAGTCATTTTCCAAGTTCATGTGAGTCCATTCCAAGTTCATAAAGAAATTCACCTATATATGTATTTTTAAAGATTTATTTACTTAAAGAGAGTGAGAGCACGAGCGGGAGGGGCAGAGGGAAAGAGAACCTTAGATGCTGCGCTGAGCACTGAGCACAGAATCCAACACAAGGCTCGACCCTGAGATCACAACCTGAGCCAAAACCAAGTGTCTGACACTTAACTGACTTCTTCCCCATTTCCCAAGTGAACTCTCCATATGCACTTGGGAATATTTCTGGATCTTTGTTCTACTTCATTGTTTTTTATGCCACACTCTTTTTCTTGTAAAGGATCTGTAATATTTTACTATCAAATAAAACTAAACTCACCTCCTTTCTCTTTATGAGCAATTTCCTGGTTATTCTTGCTTATTTATTTTTCATATGAACATGAAATTCACTTGTGTAGCTCCAGAAAAGATCTACTGGTGTTTTAACTGTGGCTGTGTTGAATTTGTAAGTTGATTTAGGATTACTTGACATCTTTAGGAGTTCAAGTCTTCCTATCTAAAAAACACAGTATGTCTTTCCCTTTGTTCAAGTCCATTTTTATATCTTTCTGGTTTTCCTAAGCTAGCATTTGTAAATTTTTTGTTATATTTATGTCTATAAATTTTAGCTTTTAGATGGGTCTTATCTTCCATTTTATATCACCTGACTGGTCATTATATAGTTGAAGGCTCTTGATTTCTGTGTATTAGTTTTACTTCCTACTACTTCATTGGACTTTTTTTTTCCTGAGGTAATTTTTCCATTGGGTCTCTTGGGTTTTCTAGAGATTTCATATCTTCAAATAGGAATAGTTCTCCTCCTCTCTTCTATCTTTTCTACCTTCTACCATGTCATGTCCAATATTTATGCCTCCAGTATGACTTGTCTAATTGTGTTAGCTAAAACCTCTATCTGATACTAAATTTGGGGGGCCTGATTGGCTCAGTCGGTTAAACATCCCACTCTTGATCTCAGCTCAGGTCTTGACCTCAGGGTTGTGAGTTCAAACCTCGTGTTGGGCTTCACGGTGGGCATGGAGTCTACTTAAAAAAATTCTAAATAAAAATGGCAAATATGGATATTCTCATTTTGTTCTTAACTTTAAGAGAAATGTTGATTGTCCTTTCTCACTAAGAAAGAAACTGGATTTTAGGCTGAGATACACATATTTCATGCGAAGATATATATTTTTTCAGGTCTACTTTACTGAGTGTGATGTTTAATTTTATGTGTCAATTCGACTGGGCTTCAAGGATGCCCATATAGCCAGTATCATTTCTGGGTGTGTCTGAGAGGCTGTCTCCAGAAGAGATTAGCATTTGAATGGTGGATTGAGGAAAGAAGAATGCCCTCACAATGCAGGTGGGCGTCATCTAATCCCCGATGGGGGCCTGAGCGGGGCAGGGGTGGGGGGGAAGAAGGGCAGATCTGCTATCTTTGCTTGAAATGGGAAATATCCCACTGAAAGATGGAAATACCTTGAAAGATGGAAATATCCATCTCCTCCTGCCCTTGGACATCAGTGCTCCTGCTTCTCGGGCTTTTGGACTTGGACTTACACCATCAGTTCCCCTGGTTCGCAGGCTCTGGTTCTCCAGCTTACACACAGTAGTCACGGGACTTCTTGGCCTCCATAATTATGTGAGCCAATCCCTATAATAAATCGCCTTTTCTCCTCTCTCCATATATAAATATATAGATACAGATGCAGATACACATGTCGGTATAGAGGATACAGACATTTCCGATTGCTTCTGTTTCTCTGCAGAACTCCGACGTATCGAGTCTATCCGACTTAAGTGTCTATAGAGATGATCCTATGACACTTCCTCTAAGTCCTATTAATATAATTAAATATATTAATACACTTCCCAACATAGTACTGTTCTTTCAGTCCTGGAATAAATCCCATTTTGCTTTAATATGATCTTGCATTTTGTTGCTGGTAATTCACTTGAAATCTATATAGATATTCATAAGTAAGATTGTTCTGGAGGATTTTCTTAAATTAAGTTGTTATCTGTATTATACTTATCTCAGAAAAAGACATTGGAAGTTTTCCTTCTTTTCCTATTTTCTTTTTTTTTTTAATTTTATTTATTTGTCAGAGAGAGAGAGAGCACAAGCAGGCAGAGTGGCAGGCAGAGGCAGAGGGAGAAGCAGGCTCCCTGCTGAGCAAGGAGCCCGATTCAGGACTCCATCCCAGGAGCCTGGATCAGACCTGAGCCGAAGGCAGCTGCTTAACCAACTGAGCCACCCAAGTGTCCCTTCTTTTCCTATTTTCTAGAAGAACTTGGTACAAAAGTTTTTTTCAGGTTTGATAGAATTCTCTGATGAAAGCATCTGGAGTGAAGCCTTTCAGTGAGAACGCTGTTTGAAAACTTCCCTATCAATTCTATTGAAATTAGTAGGTTTAGATTTTCTATCTTTACTGGGACCCGATTTTTGTTCATTTGTTTTGTTTTGGTTTTTTTTTTTTTGGTCAATTAACTTTTTTAAAGTGTATAACTCAGTGGTTTTTAGTAAATTCACAATAGTAAGCAGCCACTACCACTACCTAATCCTAGAACAGTTCCGTCACCCCAGAAAGGATCCCAGACCTGTTGGTCCCTCCTTGTTCCCCCTCCCCTCCCCTCCTTGGGATCACTAACTGCTGCCCCTCTCCATGGATTTGCCTGCTGTGGACATTTCCCAGAAGGGCCATACCACACGTGGCCTTCTGTGTCAGCATCTTCCACTTGGCATAACGTCTCCCGGGTTCACCCTCCTGGAACCAGGGGTCAGTTCTTCAGTCCCCTCTGTAGCCGAAGAATATTCCAGTGTAGGGATACACCACATTTTGTTTATCCATTCATCAGTGGATGGACACTGGTGTTTCTCCTTTTTGGCTATTAGGAATAATGCTGCTATGAACACCCACGTGCAAGTTTTTGTGTGAACATAATTTTTCATTTCTCTTGGGTGTATGCCTAGGAATGAAATTTCTGGGTCATATGGTCACTCTGTGTTTTGTTTAACTGTGTGTGTAGTTTCTTGAGGAACTACAAAACTGCTTCTGAAATCGGCTGCATCCTTTTACATTCCCACCAGCAGCATTTTAGGGCTCTAATTTCTCCACAGCCTCACTAACATTTATTTTACATTAAAAAAAAAATTATAGCCACCCTAGTGGATCTGAAGTAGTATTTCTTTATGATTTTGATTTGTATTCCCCTAACAACTAATGATGTTTGGCATCTTTTCATGTGCATGTTGGCCATTAAATATGTTCTTTGGAGAAATGTCCACTCAAATCCTTTACTCATTTTTTAATTGGAATAAATCTTTTGTATTTGTATTTTTATTATTTGGTCTTTTTATTTGTTATTTATTTGTTATTTGTATTCTTATTATTAAGTTGTAAGAGCTCTCTGTATATTCTGGATGCCGATAAATGATTTGCAAATATTTTCTCCCCTTCTGACTTTTTATTTTCTTTACAGTAAAAACAAGTTTTTAATTTTGATTTAGTCCAGTGTATTTATTTTTCTCCTTCAGTTACTTGTGCTTTAGCTGTCCTATCTAAGAAACCATTGCCTAATCTTTGGTCACAAAGGCTTACACCTATGTTTTCTTATAGAGTTTTATAATTTTAGGTCCCACATGTAAGTCTCTTGTCTACTTTGAGAAAATTTTTGCATATGGTATGTGGCAGGTGGCCAGCTTCATTTATTCGCATGGATATACCCAGGTGTCCTAGCACCATTTGGTGAAAAGACCAGTCTTTCTCCATTGAACTGACTTGCCAACTTTGTTGAAGATCAGTTGACCATAAGTCCATGGGTAGCCTCACGCTATTATGCCAATATAACAGTCTTGATTACTCTAGCTTTATTTATTTATTTATTTTTAGGGTTTTTTTTTTAAGATTTTATTTATTTATTTGACAGAGAGAGATAGCAAGAGAAGGAACACAAGCAGGGGGAGCTGGAGAGGGAGAAGCAGGCTCCCCACTGAGCAGGGAGCCCAATGCGGGGCTTGAACCCAGGACCCCAGGGTCATGACCTGAGCTGAAGGCAGACACACAACCACTGAGGCACCGAGCTGGCGCAGCTATAGCTTTGTTTAAGTACTGAAATTGGGAAATGTGAGTTTGACTTTGTTCTCACTTTTTGAGATTGTTTGTGGCTATTGTGGCTATTCTAGGTCCCTTGCAATTCCCTATAAATTTTAGGATCAGCTTGTCAATAATTGGAAAAAAAAAAGTAAAAGGCACCTGAATTTTGATCAGGATTATGTTGACTCTGTTGATTGATTTGGGGAGTATTGCCAGCTTAATGATATTAAGTCCAGGTATATAAGTTTTGACAAATTATATTCTACTGGAAAGTTGCCCTTTACACCTAGATTTTCAAATGTGCTTGTATAGAGTTGTACAAACTACTCTCATGATATGTTTAAATTTCCTCTATTTTGATTGCTATTTCGTCCCAGTCATTGGTGACTTTTTGTGCTTTCTCAAAAAAAAAAAAAAAGAAAAAAGAAAAAGGCCAGTGACTTTTCTTTTTTTAACCTTTCACAAGGAACCAGCCTTTTCATTTTATTTATTAGTTCCTACTCTTTCCTGGTGCCGTTATGCTTTTATCTTCACCAATCCCTCTCTTCTGCTTTCTCTCAGCTTACACTTTTCCCTCAGCTTTTTGAATTGAACATTCTATTCATTTTCTTATGCTTTTATTTTGCTTGATATAGGCATTCGTGGGTTTTGATTTGGTTGTATCTCATGGATTCTAATGCCGTTTTCATTTTCATATCTCATTTCCATTATAGTTACTTTCTGGAAGTTTTTAATTTCATTGTCCTAAAATTTCCCCTTTGACCTAAGAGTTATTATAGACGCCTAAAGTTTTTTTCCAGATTGAGCTCCACATTTGGATGTGGATGAGACTTCCCAGGAAAGGGTATAAGGTGAAAAGAGGGATGGGGATGAACCTCTGGGGGACATTAGAGGCCTAGTTGTCCCCAAAAGGAGCTGAGAAGGAAGAATTAGAGACTTTGGATGAAAACAGAAGGTGAACTCAGGGAAGACAAGGGAGAGACAACTGGTCACCTCAGGAGACCCAGTTTGTATAGGAATGGGATTGGAGGTAGAAGTCAAATCACAAATTGTACATGAAGAATGAACAGAGTGAAGGTTCTCGATAAATCAAACTCTCCTTCTTACCAAGATTCTTAGCTATGAAGAGAAAGACAACGATAGGGCATTAGCTGGGGGTTTTACTAGGTCTGAGTTTTTTTGTTTTATACGAAGGACATATATGTAGTAGAATATTTTGCAAGGACAGTGAAAGCCTTTCCATCCAATTCATGGACCCTTTCCCCCCCCCAACCAAGGTGGCTAGCACATTCCGCATTCACTACCTCAGGGAGAGGAGAACTCAGCACAATACAGAGATCGGGGCGAATGCCAAGGGAAGCTGACTCCCTCGTGAATGTGTGGCGAGGCACTCACACTATCCAGGCCTGCCCCTGTGCGGACTTCCTGCTTCCACTTTGCGTCAGGCCGCAGGTTCGGGAGAGCCGCTGGGTCCCCTTAGGTGGGAGACCTCTCAGTGCTCCGAGAGCCGTGTCCCCTCCTCTCCCGAGTGCAGTCCTGGGCCATCCAGGTGATGGGACAGACACACAGACACACACACACACAGACACACAGACACACACACACACACACACAGACACACAGACACAGACACACACAGACACAGACACACACACACACAGACACACACACATACACACAGACACACACACACACTGTTAGCCCATTTTTTCCCTAACCTCTAATTAAGATTCCTTTGAGCAGAGCATGGGAATCCCTCTAGCCCCATATCCCTGTCTGTACCTGCTACTGAAAGAATTCGAATCACCCAAGCTTGTTGAAGTCCCTGTTCAAGTCTTTGCTCCTGTCTCTCGGTGGGGGGCTTTCTCTAGAAGGTCCCAGGTGAATCTGGTGTGCCCTCACAACCAGAAACCACTGCTCTGGTCTATGTGCCAACCTAGCTACCATCCCAGAGGTACAGTTTTCTTTCTCAAAGTCCAAATCTGTTACTTCTCTGCAGTAGGGATTTCTGCTGTCTACGTCATGGCATCCGGGCTCCCCAGCGCACAAACAAGACCGTTCACTGAACAGCCCCAACTCACCTTTACACATTCATTTCTGATAACTCCGCAAAGGAGTAACGTACCCTCTGCTAATACTATTGGCGCTGCATATAGACAAAAGACAATGTTGTGCCCATTAATGAATCCAAACATTGAATACATTTTGTCTTCAATGTGTCTGTAACTCAGGAGAGGCAAGAAAAATAAGCTCTTAGCGAAAAACAGAAATACTTTCAGAGTTGGGTGAGCAAAGGAAGATGCCCAAATGAGCTCTCAGTGAAAGGCCGGAAACTATTACAAAAAGCTCCAGTAGTTTTCAGGAAAAAACCCCCCAGACATTTGAGTATCACTTCTCAGTAATTCAGAAGATGAAACAGAAGAAGGCTTCGGGATAGGATCTGGTGTAGCTACCAGGCCTTTAAATTAACCAGAAGCCGACTTGAATTACAGCACGTGCAGCCTAGCTTCCGGCCCGGTTTCATCACTGCGTGACGCAGTGACACTTCCAAACACTGGTTTTGGAGTCCCTCAAAGACCCAAATAATGAATTCCCATGCTCCTGGGGACCCTGCTAACGTAACCGAATCTCCCTTTCACAGCCACTCAAATAGCATCCAGAACAGTCCGTCTTTCTCACCTCCCCCGGGGAGAACAGACTTAGACATCTGGCTGTCCTATCTCTATGGATGAAATGGATGACGTTTCTGATGCTCCCTCTGTGTAGAACTTGTGAAACACTGAATTCTGGGCGCCTGGGTGGCTCAGTGGGTTAAAGCCTCTGCCTTCAGCTCAGGTCATGATCTCAGGATCCTGGGATCGAGCCCCACATCCGGCTCCCTGCTCAGCGAGGAGCCTGCTTCCCTCCTCTCTCTCTCTCTGCCTGCCTCTCTGCCTACTTGTGATCTCTCTCTCTCTCTCTCTCTCTCTCTGTGTCAAAAAAATAAATAAAATCTTAAAAACAAACGAACAAACACTGAATTCCATGGCCACAGCGGACTGTGGTTGGGGCGGAGTCCCTTGCACTGTGTACGACACGGAACCACTGGTTACTAACCCCTACTGCCCTCCTCATCCTCCCCTCTCCCCCGGCCCCGCAAGGAGACCTGGGCAATTTCAAACAACTCCCAGGCTTTTTTATGCAAACCACACATATATCTGATCTCCACAGCTTGTGATTTGTAGGGTAAGTCTTAAAGAGAGATGTTTTTCATGTCATGCTTGACAGGAGTAGCAAACAATGATGGCTCGTCGTCTAGTGCCCATCAGCCTCTTAACCAACCATAGCCTAGGACAGAGCTTGTTAGATACCTAGGGGCCCCACACCCTTCCTTGGGTTCTGAAGGAGAAAATTCAATAATGCCGCTCTATGAGGATAATGAACACCACTACGACAAACGCCAGCATCCAGTGGCTTATGATACTTATGGAAGTGGCTTCTTTTAAATCCAAAAAGAGTTTTCCTGATCGAAGAATGGCTTTGCTCCAAAAACTCATTCAGGGGCCCAGCTCCTTCCATCCTGTGGTTCCATCAATTTCAACACATGGCTTCCGACGTCACTCGGCTTGTGTGTGTCCAGCCAGAAGGGGAGAAAACACGGAGGACCGTCCATGGTAGGGTTTTAAGGATCAGGTCTAAAAGTGGCACATATCACTGCCCCCTACATTCCACCGGCCAAAACTCTAGCTAAACCACACTTCCCAGCCTCCCTCTGCCTTCAAGGGACAGCGGGAATTAGAGCTCAGCTCTATGCTCAGGAAGAGGTAATAAAATTAGACTACCCAGTCTCTACCACAGTCAAGCACCGTGGCCTGAATCACTAGCACTGCCAGGGACGAGGAGAATTAGTAGCACTATTGGCCTAGATATTGGGATGAAATAGCCCAATATGAGACTGATACACCCTCAACACCCTCATCAGGATTTGGAGGTAACTGTACTGGAAAGGGAGCAATCCGCAGTCCTTGTGAGTTTCTTAACGGGCCGGTTGTCGTGCTTTGTACTGTCTGACCTGCTTCCCTAGGCACAGATGTTTTAACCAGAGCTGGCGACTTAACCAAATATGATCTCTCTCCACAGGCCTACCACAGAAGCCCTATGACACCGTCTATCATTAGCGCTCTGCTCCATCATTACTGTGCTTTATTTTTATCATAGTTTATTTCTATGTTAAGGAGAACAGGTTGAGGCTGCAGGAATATGAGCCTGGAAGCCACAGAGGGTACGCTCCCTGAGACCACCAATCCTCAGCCTCTGGCTCCTGATGTTCATGGCCATACACCAAAATCCGCCCCTGAACTAGACAATACGACAAACACGACAGACAGATATCTATAATCGAGGCAAGCAAGTCAGCCTCCAAAGCTATTAAGTACAGAAAACGTCCTCTTCATTGCACAGCAGATTAAGTGCCTTAACAGGATAGTCCGAATCCAAGAGTTATTTGTCTGTCACGTGCTATCCTGTTAATCAGCTCCCATTTATAAAGCCTGGGGTATGGTTTACCAGGCTTTCTGATGCCCTCCAACACACTAAGACTTAGTGCATTTATGCACTTAGACTAAGGATAAACTGGAAAACTAAATCCAGTCTGGACTCCTGAAGGCTACTGAGAAGTCATTAAAATGAACTTCACCACGGGCTTGATCCCACTCTGAGGAGACAGTACCATACAATCAAAGTATGCGACCATTTCAGTAAAAAAATGGGGGGGGTTAGAAAATAACATACGTATGCATAGAATATTTTTGGAGTGATCCCTAGAAATTAGTACTTTAGTTACTAGTACTTTGGAGGGGTCCTGGATGGCGAGGCAGAGGGGGAGAGAGAATCCTGAAGCAGACTTCCCGCTGAGTGCAGAGCCCCAAGTGGGGCTCGATCCCAGGACCCTGAGATCATGACCTGAGCCAAAAATTAAGAGTCAGCCACACAAACAACTGAGCCACCCAGCCATCCCTTAAAAATGTATTTTTCATTTTAATCCCCTTTACTGATTACTCCCTTCATATCCTGTCACCAAGATTCTCTCTCAACTCTTTCTTCCCTCTTAACATCTTTGACCAGCTCCTCTTCCTGTCACAGTGAGAGTGGGTTTCCTAATCTGTTCAGGCTGCTCTAACAAAACACCATAAACTGAGTGCTTATAAACAACTAACACTTATTTCTTGTGGTTCTGGAGGCTGGGAAGTCCAAGGTCCCCGTGCAGGTGGATTCGGTGTGGTGAGAACCTGCTCCCTAGACAGTGTCTTTATGCAGGAACCTCACTTGGCAGAGGGACAGGCTAGCTGCCCGGTCTTTTTGGTAAGGGTGCTAATCCCACTCACTAGGGCTCCGACCTTATGACCTAAACATCTCTCAAAGGCCCCACCTCCAAATACTATCCCACTGGAGGTTAGGAGTTCAACACATGAAATTGTGGAGAGGAGGGACAAGAAGATTCGGACCATAGCAGGTTCTTCTTTACCCCACCACACCCCACCCTTCTGTCAGCCTTCATTAATTATGTAGATTGAGACACCCTATCTCCCAAAAGAAGAAACATCTTCCTCTTCAGGAAAAGGTGAGAGAAAAGACATTGGGCTTACAGGATTTACTTGCTGGCATTCTAGGAAAGGGCTACGGTCTTTGAACAATTACACATTAATAATTTTAGCCCTGACCTAACTGTAGCATCATAGTGAAAACAACCCAAATGGCCAAAATCAGGAGATACGTTACAGTATAGTTATATATTGCAAGGTGTTCACCTTGCAGACATTAACAATGACGTAAGTTTATAAGATGCCATTCAAGTACAAAGTATTTGACTATAAAGCAAACATCTTAAATATTAAAGAACTTGCAAAAATACCCAAGAGCCCTCTCTGAAAACAAGAGAATCCAGACGACAAATACAAATCCAAGAATACCAGAATGGAGGGGAAATGGTGGTCAACAGTCATTTCATTCAAATATAGACTAAATACACTTTAAAATTTTGTTAATACTAAACAAAGTGTGAGTATTCTTCCTTGTCAGATGAATCGGGGGACTGAGGGAGGAAAAAATGGAAGGAATTTTAAAAGTGCTAATGCCGGCATCCTCCACGGGAGGGAGTCAATTGACGCTTTTTATACTTGAAATAGGTAGTTTTTTAAGAACACACACAGTATGGGGTGCCTGGGTGGCACAGTCAGGTGAACATCTGCCCCTTGACTTTGGCTCAGGTCATGATCTCAGGGTTGTGAGATTGAGGCCGGAGTCAGGCTCTGAGAAACAGTGAGGAGTCTGCTTGTCCCTCTCCCTCGGCTCCTACCCCCATCTCTCTAGCTCTCTCTCCAAAATAAAAAATAAAAAATAAATTAAAAGAAAGAATGCACAGAGTGACTACAAACTCTTAATGTTTTCCTCATTATCTTCTTTGAATTTAAAGTAAATAATGTTGCTCATAACCAGAAGCATTTGAGATTCCAATTTCTTCAATTTAAATTTATTTTTTCTTCTGTTAATTCAAGTAAAATTAAATTAATACTTTTTATTTTTTTAAAGAATGGTTATTGTTATCTTATTTTTTAAAAGATTTTATTTATTTATTTGACAGAGAGAGAGATCACAAGTAGGCAGAGAGGCAGGCAGAGAGAGAGGGGGAAGCAGGGTCCCCACCAAGCAGGAAGCCCGATGCGGGGCTCGATCCCAGGACCCTGAGATCATGACCTGAGCCGAAGGCAGAGGCTTTAACCCACTGAGCCACCCAGGTGCCCCCGTGATCTTATTTTTATAGGCTAGTCTCTTCCTTCATGCATTTAAGAAATGTACATATACTGTGTACTTACCCCCAAACACAGTCCTAGGTGCTGAAATATAGCAATGACCAAAACAGACAGAAGGTCCTGCCCTCAGGGAGATTATATTCCAGATCTTTTTCCCATATGTTTTCTTTTTCCTGTCTTCCCATTCCTCCTCCTTCCTTTTGTATCAACTCCCCACTCTTCTAACCATGTATCGTATTACACACGGGTAAAAAAAATCTAGAACTACACTTGTCTAACATTAATAACTGTTCTTTGAGGAGGTAGGATTTGGGATGATTTTTTAAACTTCAAGTGATTATTTTTTTTAATTTTTATTTATTTGACAGAGACAGAAACAGTGAGAGAGGGAATACAAGCAGAGGAAGCAGCAGAGGGAGAGAGAGAAGCAGGCTTCCTGCTGAGCAGGGAGTCCGATGGAGAGCTTGATCCCAGAACCCTGGAATCATGACCTGAGCCGAAGGCAGGCACTTAACCACTGAGCCACCCAGGCGCCCCTAAGTGATTATTTAATCACAGTTCATCAAAAGGGCTATTATAAGCAAACCAATTTTTTTTAAGATTTATTTTTTATTTTAGAGAGAGAGAGAGACCACATACACTGGTGAGCTGGGGGAGGGGCAGAGGGAGAGGGAGACAAGCAGACACCCCGCTGAGCAGGGATTTCCACCCCTTTCCCCAGTTACCCCCCACCACACCAACTCAGGGCTTGATCCCAGGACCATGAGATCATGACCCGAGCCAAAATCAAGAGTCAGACACTCAACACACTCAACCACCCAGGTCCCCATAAGCAAACCAATTTTTTACAAAGCAGCTGGAAAGTGAGATGGCGAAAAGACAAGGTATAAACCACTCTTGAAAAAAATATTTATTTTTATGAGTAATTGTGAAATATTACAGAAAAAGTACAGAAAAAATATAACGGCCATATACCCAATACTGAGATTTAACCGATGTTAACCTTTTGCCACATTTGCTTCAGATTTTTTCCCTAACGATAAAACATGGTAGAAAACAGCTAAAGTTCCACTCTCCATCCCTTACCCCTCTGTCTTCAGATGACACCACTATTCTGAGGATAACATTTATCATTTCCATGCATGTCATTATATTCATAAACAAAAGACACTATTATTTTGTAGGTTTAAAATTTACATATATTGTATCAGCACGTTTGCTTCCTTCTGTAATTTTTTTTAACTCAACATTGTTCTTGAAATTTATCCAAGTTATACTCTAGTCTAGTTCATCAGACATTTCACTCATATGTGTGAACTATGTATAAATGGACCCCAGTTTTTACAATTAATTCCCTATGAAGGGAGTCTATGGGCCCAACAATCCCATTCCTCTTTAACACTATTTTTCCATCTCACAAATACAGACCTATTGACCTGCACAGTCTTTCAAAAGCTCTTTTGAGTCTCAAGCTTTCTCAGGTAATAATTGTTTACGGAAACTGCCCGTGCAGTTTTTCCATATTGCTCACCTCTTTTACTACCTGATTAAATGTATTGTAAAATGTTGTTATTAACTTATCTTCAACACAGTATTAAATCTGAAGAGGTAGAAATAATATTTACGGTACCCAGTCTTCTTTGGAAGAGTGATCCCTAATCCATCACAAAGAGGTCCTTATTACCTGCTTCTTATTGAATTTTAGACAAGACCTAATACACTCCCAGTTCCTGCCAACTGCTTAGGAAACTCAAGTCTCCTTATCAGTGTAAAAGATGAACAGTGGGTGCTGTGTGCCTCAGAGATTCATGCTGAGTTGACATGGAAGCACTGGAAAAGAGACTCACTGCATTAGCAGGGGGACACCTGGGGCTGCTGGGCTGCAAAAAGTTTGCCCAAAGATGAAAAAAACAACTAGAAAATATTAGGAAAAATCTCCTATAGCAGAGACAAGAATAAAGTAAACACAGAATAGTCTAGAATACCAACAACGTCACTCTGTAAAGCCACTGAAACATAGCAAGGGCACAGACGCGTGTGGTTGGGGAAAAGGGGACGACCAGCATTTTTATTCCAGGATTGGACCCTACATCATCTTGGTTCACCAAATTCTTGAGGATCAATCCATTCTGCAATTGATGAGAATGGAGTGTTAAAAATATATATATAACTGATCTGACCTTATACACTTTTCAAAATGCTTTCATGTTTTTTCATTTGCTACTCTTAACGCTCCTGTGGTTTAAGAGTGGCAGGTATGAGGAAAATGAATAAAAAGAGGGTGGTACATAAAAATCCAATCATAGTAATCAAAACAATATGGTACCAGCACAAAAACAAACACATCAGTAGAACAGGATAGAGAGGCAAGACTATGCAATGGAGGGCACCTGGGGGGCTCAGTGGGTTAATCGTCTGCTTTCGGCTCAGGTCACGATCTCAGGGTCCTGGGATTGAGCCCAGAGTCGGGCTCCCTGCGGAGCGGAGAGCCTGCTTCCTCCTCTCTCTCTGCCTGCCTCTCTGCCTACTTGTGATCTCTCTCTCTCTCTGTGTCAAATAAATAATAAAATAAAATCTTTTAAAAAAAGACTATGCAATGGAGAAAAGACAGTTTTTTCAATAAATTGCTTTGGGAAAACTAGCAGCTACATGCAAAAAAAGATGAAACTGGACCACTTTCTTACACCATACTCAAGAAACCCCCCCTCAAAATTGATTAGACCTCAATGTAAGATCTGAAACCATAAAACTTTTCTTCCCGGAAGAAAACAAAGGCAGTGATCTCCCTGAGCAACATTTTTGTAGATCTGTCTCCTCTGGCAAGGGCAACAAAAGCAAAAATAAACTATTGGAACTATGCCAAAATAAAAAGCTTTTTCACAGTGAAGGAAATCATCAACAAAAACAGAAAGGCAACCTAGAGAATGACAGAAGATTTTTGCAAATGATATATCCAATAAGGGGTTACTATTCAAAATATATAAAGAATTTATACAATGGAACACCAAAACAAACAAACAAACAGACAGACAAAAACTGATAATCTGATTAAAATGGGCAGAGGACCTGACAGACATTTTTTTCCCCGAAGACATACAGATGGCCAACAGGCACGTGAAAAGGTGCTCAGGGAAGTGCAAGTCAAAACCACGATGAAATACCACCTCACACCAATCAGAATGGCTAGTCTCAAAAAGACAAAAAATAATAACAAGTGTTAGCAAAAAACGAGAGAAAAGGGAACCCACGTGCAGTGTTGGTAGGAATATAAATTGGTGCAACCACTGTAGAAAGCAATAATGGAGACCCTCAAAAAAATTAAAAATAGAAATACCGTATTTTCTAGCAGTCTTACCACTGGGTATTTATCCAAAGACAATAAAATACTAATTCAAAAAGATACATGCGGGCGCCTGGGTGGCTCAGTGGGTTAAAGCCTCTGCTTTTGGCTCAGGTCATGATCTCAGCGTCCTGGGATCGAGGCCCGCATCAGGCTCTCTGCTCAGCAGGGAGCCTGCTTCCTCCTCTCCCTGTCTCTCTGCCTGCCTCTCTGCCTACTTGTAATCTCTCTCTCTGTGTCAAATAAATAAATAAAATCTTTAAAAAAAAAAGATACATGCACCCCCATATTTACTGCAGCATTTTTTATAACAGCCAAGATATGGAAGCAACCCAGGTGTCCATCTATAGATGAATGGATGGAGAAGATGTGACACACACACACACACACACACACACACACACACACACACACACACACACACACACACTGGAACATTTCTTTGCCATAAAATAAAGAATGAAATCTTGCCTTTTGCAACAACGAGATAGACCTAGAGGGTATTATGCTAAGTGAGATGACTCAGACAAAGACAAATACCATATGATTTCACTGATAGATGGAATCTAAAAAGCAAAGGAAATGAACAAACAAACAAAACCCAAGCAGACCCTTAAATCCAGGGAACAAACTGGTGGTTGCCAGAAAGGAAGTGGGAGGGAGGGTGGATGAAATAGGTAAAGGAGATTAAGAGGTACAAACTTCCAGTTATAAAATAAATAACAAATGAAAAGAACAGCATAGGGAATTAGTCAATAATATTGTAATAAGGCAAAAAAAAAAAATCAACGATAGAGCCAGCAGGTGGTTCTACTAACTTCTAGTATACTTTTATTGTTAGAGTCAAAGATGAAACATTACAAAAAACTAGATTGGTTTGTGATTCTGATTTGAGTGACATTCAAATTAAATTTATCAGCTACATGGAAACATTAATTCACTTCTTTACTTAGGGACATTCTTTGTGGAATGTTGGTTTTTTTCTTTTGTACCATACTAGCTTTATTCAGGCTAACTTAAATTTATTCTATTAAAACCATTCCGATGACTTTTGTTTGTTTCCAAAAATCAAATCCATATTCAAATGGTGTGTAATTTAACTATTTTTTAAATAAAGTTTCTGAATTGGGGCACCTGGGTGGCTCAGTTGGTTAAGCAGCTGCCTTCGGCTCAGGTCGTGATTCCACGGTCCTGGGATCAAGCCCTGCATCAGGGTCCCTGCTCAGCAGAGAGCCTGCTTCTCTCTCTCTCCCTCTGACTGCCACTCTGCTTACTTGTGCTCTCTATCTCTCTGTCAATAAATAAATAAAATCTTTAAAAATAAATAAATAAATAATGTTTCTGAACACCAGAAAGTAAAAGTAGCCAAAAGACAGATGGCATACATTTCACACTATGGCTAAGATCTTTAATATATAAAAAGATAAATAATTCAATAAAAATGGGAAAGGCCATGAACTGCCAGTGCAAACAAAAGGAAATGCAAATCACTTTTAGACATACAGAAAGATGTGCATAATTAGAGAAATGAAAATTAACACTTTCTATTTTTCACGTATCATATTAGCAAAAATCCTAAAGTTTGATAATTAACTTTGTTTGAGAAAGAGCAGGGAAACAGGCATACTCATAATATAGCAACCTTCAGCAAAAATACTCATGTACTTTGATATATCTCCAAGAATTTAGCCTAAAGAAAAATTCTCACTTTTGCAAAATATGCGTAGTAAGATGTTCTCAGCAACACGAACTAGTATAACAAGAGCCTGGAAACAACCTAAGTACCCCTCGAAAGGAGATTAACTCAGTATATTATGTTTCATCCAAACAATGAAATGAGGAAGCTCTTATGTAATAATAAAGAATAATCACAAAATTATGATAAGTGAAAAAAGCAAAGTGCAGAATAGTTTAGTTTTTCACCACTTATGTAAAAAATACACACATCCTATGACTCAACATCAAAAAAGACAAACAATGCAATTTAAAAATGGGCAAAGGACTTAAACAGACATTTCTTGGAATGTACAGAAGACGTACACAGGCAAATACGCTCAACATCATTACTCATGAGGCAAATGCAAATCAAGACCACAAGAAGATACGACTTCACACCCATTATGATAAAAATGAAAAACTAAAATAACAAGTGTTGGCAAGGACATGCAGAAATTGGAATCCTTGTGCTTTGCTGGTAGAAATGTAAAATGATGCAGCTCCTGTGGGCGCCTGGGTGGCTCAGTGGGTTAAAGCCTCTGCCTTCGGCTCAGGTCATGATCTCAGGGTCCTGGGATCGAGGCCCGCATTGGGCTCCCTGCTCAGTGGGGAGCCTGCTTCCTCCTCTCTCTCTGCCTACTTGTGATCTGATCTCTCTCTGTGTCAAATAAATAAATAAGATGTTTAAAAAAAATGATGCAGCTCCTGTGGAAAACAGTATGGTTGCATCTTGAAAAATTAAACATAGAATAACTATATGATCTAGCAATTCTACTGCTGGGTAGACAGCTGAAAGAACCGAAAGCAAGGACCTGAATAAGTATTTGTACACCAGTGTTCATAGTGATATTATTCAAAAAGCCAAAAGGCAGTAACAACCCCAATGTCCATGAACAGAGGGATGGATAAACGAAATGTGGTACATACATACAGTGGAGTATTAACGCAGTCTTAAGAAGGAATGAAATTCCGACGCACGTCACAACACGGATGAACCTTAAAGACATTACACTAAAAGAAATAAGCCAGACACAAAAGGGCAAGTGTTGTATGACTTCACTTATACGAAGTACCTGGAATAGTCCAACTCACAGACACAGGAAGTAGAATAGTGGTTACCAGGATCATGGGAGAGGAGGAATGGGGAGTTATTGTTTAAAAGGTACAGAGCTGGGGCACCTGAGTGGCTCGGTTGGTTGTGTTCCCGGCTCTTGGTTTCAGCTCAGGTCATGGTCTTGGGGTCGTGGGATTGAGCCCCAAACAGGGGTCCACGCTCAGTACAGAGTCTGCTTGTCCCTGTCCCTCTGCCCCTCCCTACCACTCATGTTCTCTCTCAAATAAATAAATAAAATCTTTAGAAAAAAAATTGAAGGGTTCAGAGTTTCAGTTTGGGAAGATGAAAAAGTTCTGGAGGTGGATGGTAGTAATGTAAATGTACTTAAAAGTCACTCAACTATACACTTAAAAATGGCTAAAATGTTAGATTTTATGTTGTGTATACTTATCACAAACACACACACACACACACACACACACACACACAACTCGTTTTGCATGGACTTTTTCTGGAAAAAACCTGTAACAACTCCTGCCCTTAAAAAGTGAATAGGTCTCTGTGTGCCTCAGTCAGTTAAGCATCTGGCTCTTGGTTTCAGCTCAGGTCATGATCTCAGGGTCCTGATAGGGAGCTCCACGTCAGGCTCCACGCTCAGCGTGGAGTCTCTTTGTCCCTCTCCCTTCCCCTCTGCCCCTCCCCCCCTGTACACATGAGCTCTCTCTCAAATAAATAAATAAATAAATAAATAAATAAATAAATAAAATCTTAAGAAGAAAACAGAAGAACTGGATAGCCATGAGTTAGAGGTGAAAAGTGTATCTGTCACTACTTTTTGTACCTTTAGGATCTCATCCTGTGTCTGTATATTATTTATTCAAAAACTTGATTTTCAAAAAAAAAAAACAAAAAAACAAAAACTTGATTTTCAATCAGCATTACTGATTGAAATCTCAACACAGATCAGGAAAATGTACGTAAGTCAAACCGTATTATGTTCTAGGTTTTCTATAATGCAACCTTAAAATGCCCCCATTAGTGTTATTTGTTAAAAACCTGCCTCGATGATTTTCAAGGTGCCAACCTGCAAACACTATTCAACAAGGAAAATGAAATACTTCAAAAGTTTAAAGATCAAAACAGAATGCACAGAAATACATAATAAATTCTTATGAGAGGTTTGTCATGTATAATTACTAATCCGGAGTAAATAGAGGAAAAACAACTCTAAATTGTTTACTTCAAGAATATAAAGTGTACTACTACTAATAATACCTAATTTGCTCTAAGTTTTAAATCCCAAGCTAGTTTTTTCTGAGCTGATATTGTTCTAAGAGCTTTAAAAATGTCCCCTGACAACACTGGTGGTCATATTTTAGTTTCAGAACTCCTTTTGCAATCTTAAAAATGATAGAGATCCTCAGAAAGGTTTTCCTTCTGTGACTTGTCTATATTTATCTATATTTGCCATATTAGAACTTAAACCTCAAAAAATTTCAAACTATTCACTTAGAAATCTTTTTTAAATATTTAATATTTTCATTTAGAAATAACAATAAATAAATCCATTCCAAGTGTAGGTAAATAACATAATTTTATGAAAAATAGCTAGATTTTCCACAAGAACAAATTTAATTAGAGGAATGGCACCATTTCCATGTTTGCAAATCTCTGTAATGTCTGGCTTAACAGAAGACAGCTGGATTCTCATATCTGGTTCGGCATCCAATCTGTTGTGATATCACACATCATGTAGCTTTTCAAATACTCCAATATATACTTGTGAAAAAATGAGAATGAAAATAGCAAATACTGACTTAGATTTATCATAAAAATAGTTCTGACTTCCCAGACCCCTGAAAGGGTCCTTCCTATGAGGTGAAGGTGAGAAGTAAGTTAGTCAGAGAGCCAGGAGCAGAGCCCAGGCAGTCTGATTCCGGACCCTGGGGTAGCCCCTCAGAGCCAGGAGGAAAGCAGCAGGGACCCATTTCGTGGTGTTGTAGGTAGTAGTACAGTTTCAAATTCAATCTTTCAATTCGTGCAAAGCAGAGGTAGGGAGAAGGAAGAGTAACAGCCACAAAACTCATCTGCAAGGGGGCCCGGGTCTGTCCTACAAGGAAAATGGCGCCATGCCCACAGGGTAGGGGAGACATAGCTGAATGTGCTGGAAGCCTCTCCCAGGAACAGCTCTCCTGCCCAAACCAAGCCATCATCTATGCCTCTGGACTTTCATTCCATCCAATGCTTCTCTACACCAATCTTTACATAAGATTCTGCCTTCAACTCTTTTCTCCCCCCGGTTTTCTTTTTTCTTTTTTTAAATTTTTTAAATTTTTTTATTTTTAAAGATTTTATTTATTTATTAGAGAGAGAGTGTGTGAGAGAGAGCATGAGAAAGGAGAAGGTCAGAAGGAGAAGTGGACTCCCCATAGAGCTGGCAGCCCAATGTGGGACTCGATCCCAGGACCCCAGGATCATGACCTGAGCTGAAGGCAGTTGCTTAGCCAACTGAGCCACCCAGGCGCCCCTTCCCCCCAGTTTTCTTTTTTTTTTTTTTTTAAAGATTTTATTTATTTATTTGACACAGAGAGAGAGATCAGATCA
>LNAC01000451.1:968-42727 GCA_002007465.1 Ailurus styani | reverse complement strand
CCCCCCCTCCAGTTTTCTTAAGAAAAGATTGACATGTATCAATCACCGTGTAAGTCTAAGGCATACAGCATGATGGTTTGATTTACAGACTTTGGGACATGATGACCACAAGAGGTTCAACTCACATATCTTCTTGTATAGACACACACACACACAAAGAATAAAAAAGGAAAGATCTCCTTGTGCTGAGAACTCAGGATTTACTTTCCTCACAGCTTCCCTGTAAACCGTACTGCAGCGTCAGCTGTCGGCATCCTGTTTTACATAACATCCCTAGTACTCAGCTTGTAACTAAAAGTTTGCACTTTTTAACCAGGTTCTTCCCATTCCTCCTCCGATTCCCCCTCCCCCCTCCACACCTGAGTAACCACAAGTCTGATCTCTTCTTCTGAGTTCGTTTTGTTTGTTTGTTCGTATTTAGATTCCACATGTACGTGAAATCATAAGGTGTTTGTCTTTCTCTGATTTATTTCACTTAGCATATCCCTCAGGATTCAACCATGTTGTCACAAACTGCAGGACTTCCTCATTTTTATGGCTGAGTAATATTCCATTATGTGCTAGAGACGCATATATCTCTATATATCACAACTTCTTTATCCATCCAACCGTTGATGAACAATTGGGTTGTTTCCATGTCTTGTTTTTTTTTTCAATTAAATTTTTTTCAATTAATTAAAAATGTTTAAAAAGAAGAGTAATAAAGAGCCTAGTTCTATCAGATATTAAAGCACATTTTAAATTTATAACAATTAGTATTGGACTGACCTAGTAGAAGATTGAAAGGTAAAGCAATGGGTCAGAATACACAACCTAAATGAGATTCGATTATAGAAAATGCAGTGTATTATAAAGTAGGTATAACAATTGATATAAATAAATAAAATAAACTGCTTATCAATTTGGAGGGGAAAGAAGTTTCTATTTAGACCTTCACTTTTAATCATGTGCCAAAATAAATTCTAGCTGGATTAGCTGTTTTTACAATAAAGAGCAGCCTGAGGGAAAAGCCGGACCAGATCTCATTCATCACTGTGTTCCCAGGGGCTACTGTGCAGCTGCCCAAACAGGGAACTATTCTGAGCTCCACCTCTGCTGCTCAGTCCTTGTGCCCTCCTGGGCAAATCACTTGGCTTCTCTGGCCCATAAAGAGTGCTGTTGAGACTGCGGTCCCACCAAATGCTCCTCATTTCGCCCGGTCCCCTGGAAGAACCGTTTCATGCCGCTCGGTGACGTCCGTGGCATGGACCCTACAACTTCTGCTGGTCTCCTGGAGAGCCTCCCTCTGCCTTTTGTTTCCTTTCTGGTCTCGAACTCTTCCGTCTCCTTTGCTCCATTCCTGATCTACCAGTATTCCTGCCTCTCTCTCATCTTTTCTGGTCTTTTGTTTGGGTTCTTTTTTGTTACTTTACTTGGGGAGTGCATCATAGTTTAAGCATTATTAATCTTTCTAATTCACAGCTTGATAATACATATTTATTTTATCTTATTTTTTAAAGATTTATTTATTTATTTGAGAGAGAGAGAGGGGACAAGCGGGATGGGCAGAGGGAGAAAGAGAATCTCAAGCAGACTAGACACTAAGCGCAGACCCTAGTTCGGGGCTCGATCTCACAACCCTGAGATCACAACCTGAGTTGAAATGGGCAATGTGGATATTCTTTTCACCAGACTATAAAGACTAAGAAACACTACCGATCTGAAGAATAGTTAGTAAAGAACTTTCACAGAGCACAGGAAAATAAAAAATTTAAATAGCATAGTAAGGGGCGCCTGGATGGCTCCATTGGTTCAGAGCCCAACTCTTGGCTTCAGCTTAGGTCATGATCTCATGGGTCAAGGGATCAAGCCCCGAGGGCACTGCACTCAGCAGGGAGTCTGCTTGAAGATTCTCACCCTCTGCCCCTCTCCCTACTCACACGCCGCCCCCCTCTCAAATCAATCAATAGATAGCATAATAAATCCAAGGACTGAAAAAAAGACAAGAGCCTTCTTCAACTTACGAGTTGCATCAATGATTTAGAATTAGGACAAAGAAAACATTGCCAAACCTCACATCCACTGTATTATTCACCTCGTGGTCAAACACTTCAAAAGCCTCCTTGATTTTTTTGTGATATTCTGCTACGACTAGCTCTGCAAAAGACAAAGTAATAAAAGTGTTTTACTTTACCTTTGAACACAAAATAAAAATTTCAACCACTAAGCTAGAAATTCTCAGTGAGGAAGAGCGTGCAAAACTCCTTCCTCATGTAGCGTGCTCATCTTCCTTTAGGGATAGCGAGGAATGGATGAACTCTCGTTTCCCAAGGCACGAGACACACACGACACAGTACCAGAGGCACACTACTCTGGAGTACACAATGTGTATAAGTCCCGGGGCCACCACGTGGATCAAGACATTGAATGCTTCAACACAGCCTCTCTGTCTCAAGTAGTCTGGGCAGAGTCCCAGCCCATGAGGCAGAAGGAATCCAGCTCTATGGATAGGCTGTGGCTCCCTGGTGTGCCTGCCTGAGCACTTGAGTGGGGCTGACGTTGGGGGTAGGAGGCATGCAAAAGCAACACGAGACAGTCTCTCAAAAGGCTTTCAAACTAGTTTTGAGACTAAGATTTACTTATAAGAAACAACTAAAAAGGGGCACCTGGGTGGCACCTGGTTAAGCGTCTGCCTTCGGCTCGGGTCATGATCCCAGGGTCCTGAGTTCCAGCCCCGCTTCGGGCTCCCTGCTCAGCGGGAAACCTGCTTCTCCCTCTCCCACTCCCCCTGCTTGTGTCCCCTCTCTTGTTGTGTCTCTCTCTGTCAAATAAAGAGCTGTGAAAAGCAACAACTAAAAAGTCATTTAGTCAATAAACATTTATTGAGTCTCTACTATGTGCTAGACACTATTCTCAGTGACAACGTAATAACAAGGAACGAAACAGACAAAAATGCCTACCTCCACGGAGCTGTTTTTACTGGGGGAGATATATAAGCTTATACATATTTGGTAAAAATACACTGTACGTCAAATGGTGCTGGAAAAATATGAAGCAGGTAAGGTACACAGAGTCCTGGGGGGACAGGGTCTTGAGAAAGGGGTGGGGGGTGGGTTTCAGAAGGCCTCCTTAGTGATAAGGTGACTTCTACACATGGGAAAGAGCCAGCTTTATGAATATCTACAGGAGTTTTTAGGCAAATAGAAGAGCAGAAGCAGAATGGTAGAAATAAGGTCAGATGGGTATGAATTTGGGGGTAGAGGACAGGTTCTATGTGGTCTCTCTGTACTGCTGGAAAGGTTCTGTCTTTTACTTTAAATGAGATGATGAACCACTGGAGGGTTCTAGGCAGTGACGTGACAATGGCCTGGCTTTTATATTCACTTCAGCTAGAATCTGAAGAATATACCAGAAAGGGACAAGGATGGAAGGAGAGACCAGTTATTGCAGTATTCTAGAGAGAGTCTAATGGTGGCAGGGATGATGATGGAAGCAGCTGGAGATGGTGAGAAATGACAGTATTCCAGATATATTCTAAAGGGCAGAGCCGACAAGACTTGCTGATAGGTTCGATGTTAGATGCAGAGGAAAAGAAAGGGGTTGAGGTTGACCTCAAGGTGTTTGGCTCAGTGGAAGAATAAAGGGAAAAACTGCAATCAAGTCTCAAAATTTATTTTTCAAGCAGTAAGTAACATAGGACACCCAGAAAAGGAGAGATTGAGTTCATATACTCATTTTAATTACAGATATAATACCATCAAATTGTAGAAAATGGGAAAAATTTACTCAGAACCCTAACAGAACCACTAATCACTTGGGTCTATTTTCCTCCATTCTTTCTTCATACACAATCTTTTATATGTATCATTTAAGAGCTACCATTCATTCACTCAACGAAAACTTACTGAATGAAACACTATGTACCAGAGTCTGCGTCAGGTGCTGTAACTACATTTATAACCAGAAAGGTATGTATCAGTCAAAGCTCACAGAGATCTGGGGTGCCTGGATGGCTCAGTCAGTTCAACATCAGACTCCTGATGTCGACTTGGGTCATGATCTTGGGGTCGTGGGATCGAGCCCTCCCTTGAGCTCTGTGCACTGGGCATGGAGCCTGCTTGGGATTCCCTCTCTCCCTCTCCCTCTGCCCCTCCCCTCACTCAGGCTCCCTCTCCCTCTCTCTCTCTCTCTAAGAACCACAAACCAAACAAATAAGATAAAGCTCAGAGAGGTTAAGCAACTGGCACAAAATCACAGAGTTGCCAAGCAGGAGAGCTAGACTGAACCAGATCTTTCTCACTTGAGGCATCCTGCTCGCTCCCACACTCTACCCCCCATCTCACGAACTACTAGTACTCATTAGTTTAAAAACTGTAATTCTTAATCACTACACTCAAATGTTATACTCTTCCAGGCTACAACATAACCTTCAATTTTTAGCAGCACCAAAGGGATACAAAATAATTTATTGATATTAATTTTTATCATTAAAAATATGGCATTGAAAAAAATATATGGCATTGAACCACTCTTGCTAACAAGCAAAAAAATAACTGTTATCTCATTATTTAAATTTATACTTTCTTGATTACAAGTGACTCTGAATGATGATCCATATGCTTGTATGTGATCTCTGCTTTCTATGTTGTGAGCCATCTCTTCTTGCTCTCTGCTCACTCCTACTAGCGTCTTTCACTTTTTTCTTAGCAGTTTGTATGTGCTCTTTATATTTTTTAAGATTTTACTTATTTACCTGACAGAGAGAGAGAGACAGTGAGAGAGGGAACACAAGCAGGGGGAGTGGGAGAGGAGAAGCAGGCTTCCCACTGAGCAGGGAGCTGGATGTGGGGCTTGATCCCGGGACCCTGGGATCATGACCTGAGCCGAAGGCAGATGCTTAACGACTGAGCCACCCAGGCACCCCGATGTATGTGCTCTTTAAATAATGAAGACTTAATCCCATATCATAATTACTGCAAACAACTTTTCAAGTCAGTTGTTTGCATTTGTTTTTTTTTAATAAAACCAGTTTCATATCCTTGCTGGTCATCAATATCATACATGATTACTGGAGGAAAAAAAAGGATATGTAAGAAAGAGTTTAGATTAAGTAAAAATCACTTTGAATCCTACCACACAGGGTTAGCTACTCTTACTGTTGTCTCTAACCTAATTTTCACTCAACAATAAATTGGGAGCACCTTTCATTCTCAAAAGAATATTGATAAAAAAAAGAAAAAAAAGAATATTGATTACATCATCATTTTTAGTGACTGCTTGGTATTCCATTACAGAGCTTTATCATAACTTACTTAGCCAACCCTCTAATTGTAGGCATTTCGGTTGTCTCCACTTTTCTATTGTTATAATTACTTTTTAGTGGACAATCTTGCCCAATTCATCTTTGTGAGTTTGTCTTATTATCTCACTGAAATATGCGTTGAATATAGTTGAATTTGTGTGGGGGTATTGGGAAGATTCTAATTAGTCATAATATTGTCTTGGGAAAATCTCACTGGTTTTAACACTGCCAGCACACAAAGCTGATGTCTGCTTTTCAAATTTAAGGTCATTTTATTGATGAAGTTTTTATTCAAAGTTCAGTTAGTTAACATGCAGTGTAATATTAGTTTCAGGAATACAATACAATGATTCAACATTTCCATATAACATCCAGTGCCCATCACCGGTGCCCTCCTTAATCCCCAGCACCTGTTTTCCCCACCCCAGGCCCCATCCCCGCCCACCTCCCCGCTGGTAACCATCCCTTTGTTCTCTATAGTTAAGAGTCTGTTTCTTGGTTTGTCTCTCTTTTTTTAATTTTCCCTTTGCTTGTTTATTTTGTTTCTTAAATTCCACATAAGAGTAAAATCATATGTCATTTGGAAATATCTTCTCCTATTCCGTACGTTCGTTGCTTTTTAGTTTCGTTGACTGTTGCCTTCACTGGGCAAAAAGCTTTTTATTTTGATGAAGTCCCAATAGTTTATTTTTGCTTTTGTTTCCCTTGCCTCAGGAGACATATCTAAAAAGAAGTTGCTACAACCAATGTCAGAGAGGTTACTACCTGTGTCCTCCTCTAGGATTTTTATGGTTTCAGGTCTCACATTTAGATCTTTAATCCATTTCGATTTTTTTTTCATGAGAAAGTAGTCCAGTTTCATTACTCTGCTTGTTGCTGTCCAGTTTTCCCAACACCATTTGTCTTTTTCCCATTGGATATTCTTTCCTGCTTTGCTGAAGATTAATTGACCTTAGAGTTGTGGGTTCATTTCTGGATTTTCTATTCTGTTCCATTGATCTATGTGTCTGTGTTTGTGCCAGTGCCATTCTGTATTGACCACTACAGCTTTGTAATATAACTTGAAGTCCAGAATTGTGATGACTCCAGCTTTGCTTTTCCTTTTCAAGATTGCTTTGACTTGGGCGCCTGGGTGGCTCAGTTGGTTGAGCGACTGCCTTCAGCTTGTGATCCTGGATTCCCAGGATTGAGTTTGGCATCGGGCTCCCTGCTTGGCGGGGAGTCTGCTTCTCCCTCTGACCCTCCCCCTTCTCATGCTCTCTATCTCAAATAAATAAATAAAATCTTAAAAAAAAAAAAAAGACTGCTTTGACTATTCAGGGTCTTTTGTGGTTCCATACAAAGTTTAGGATTGTTTGTTCTAGCTCTGTGAAAAAATGCTGTTGGTATTTTTATAGGGATTGCATTAAATATGTAGATTGCTTTGGGTAGTATAGACATTTTCACAATATTTGTTCTTCCAATCCATGAGTATAGAATGTCTTTCCATTTCTTTGTGTCCTCTTCAATTTCTTTCATCAGTGTTTTAGTTTTCAGAGGACAGGTCTTTCACCTCTTTGGTTAGGTTTATTCCTAGGTATCTTACTGGTTTGGGTGCATTGTAAATGGGATTGTTTTCTTAATTTCTCTTTCTGCTGCTTCACTATTGGTGTATAGAAATGCAGCAGATTTCTGCACATTGATTTGTGTCCTCCGACTTTACTGAATTCGTTTATCAAATCTAGCAGTTTTTTGGTGGAGTCATTTGGGTTTTCTATATACAGTATCATGTCATCTGCCAATAGTGAATGTTTTCCTTCTTCCTTTCTGATTTGGACGCCTTTATTCCTTTTTGTTGTCTGATTGCTGTTGTTAGGACTCCCAGTTCTGTATCAAATAATAGTGGTGAGAGTGAACATCCCTGTCTTGTTCCTAACCACAGAGGAAAAGTGCTCAGTGTTTCCCCATTTAGGATATGAGCGGTGGAGTTTTCACAGATGGACTTTATGATGTAGTTATGTTCCCTCTAAACCTACTTTGTTGAGGGTTTGTATCATGACATTATTTAATTTTAAGGTGGTTTAAAAAGTATATTATCTTTTATTTTTAGGTAGTCAGATCAGATGAGTTTTCTTACCTTTTAAATTTCTGAAACTTATCCCTTGAGGACCTTCCATGTGGAGGTCCTGGGACAGTGACCCACACAGAGATGGCACCGAAGCTGCGAACACTTGCCCTCATACCTCGCCCTATGTACTTCTTCCATCTGGCTGTTCCTGAGTTAGAGGCTCAGGAGGAATACTGGAGGTTCAGTCCAACTGTTGACTGGAGTCGTGAATACTTCCTACAACACGTGCGATGTGTGGTTCCCTAGCTTTCGCCTGATGAGCTCTGTAAGACCGAGGCTCCCCCGCGGGCAGCCTACCTCACAGCTGGACACAGTTTTAGAGTAAATTCTGCTCTGTATTGTACTGGTGTCACATCCCTAAGTTAAGTACAAGTGACTTTTGTACTATCCAAAAATCCTTTGGAGGGGAATTATTCTAACTTTTAATCTGAGTCTAAATAATGGGTACATGTACCCCAGTGTGTATGCAAGACAATTCAAAGGGTGTGAAGAAAATGTCACAATTATATTTAGAAAGAAAGGAGAGGAAAACGAGGAGGAAAGGAATTTACACTTTGGAAGGACCAAGAAGGAGGAAGAAAATCATCCTTTTTCTGGAGAGCTGGTGAATACTCAATTCTATTTTTTTCTACAGTTTAAAAATACATTTTACTCTCTCATGCGTATGAAATTTAGTTTGACTTGATTCAAAGTGACAGACTAACTTCTAATCTTAGTTTAGTAATTTCTAATTTACTAAGCACTTGATTTATTCCCTCCTACTTTATAATGTGATCTGGTGCCCTATTCGATGGAGCCTACTCCTACCAACTATCTCTTCTACGATCCCATTCTGACTTGTATTTCTAGTCTTATACAATTACCATACTGTTTTATTTGTTGCCACTGTATTGGTCCTCTTTTTAGGAATGTTCATTAATACTTTCACAAGTTTATTCTTCCAAAAGAAGTTGAGAAATTCAATAAAATTTAGAAATTCCAAATAAATACCATTGGCAGTCGGACTACTATTACAACCAAGTTTATATGTTAAAAAAGAATTGACATTTTTAAATATGTCATCTTCATATCTAAGAGATATATATTAGATATATAACCTTTTTATAAATTAAAAAAACATTAAGTTAAATATTGCACGTTAAAGTTTTCCTCATACAAATCATATGCAATTCTCCGAGAAGACTATGCCTGATTATTTTATGGTTTTTGAAGATATGGTGAGAGAATCTTTTTTACCTCTGTAATTTCTGGCAATTGAGTCAACATTGAGTGTCTTATTGCTATTGATGTAATATGCATCTATTTCATGAATTAGTTGACTAATTTATATATATACATTTTTAAAGATTTTATTTATTTGACAGAGAGAGAGAGATCACAAGTAAGCAAAGAGGCAGGCAGAGAGAGAGGAGGAAGCAGGCTCCCTGCCGAGCAGAGAGCCCGATGCGGGCCTTGATCCCAGGACCCTGAGATCATGACCTGAGCTGAAGGCAGAGGCTTTAACCCACTGAGCCACCCAGGCGCCCAACTAATTTATATTTTTTGATAACACATTTTGTCTCTTCCTTCCAAAATTTATACTTTTTATTTCCCTCTTCATGACTCATGGCGCTGACCAACTACCAAAGCAACTTTAATGCATAAAGTGGTAATGATAATTTTTGGTTTTTAAAAACATTATTACTATTTAATAGATTCGAGTGCCAGTCTTTGACCGGCAAACCCTGTGCTGACTTGTGTCCCAAGACAACTGAAGGCATTAACCTTTCATTTCTCCATCTAACTTTGCATATTAAGAACGGGCACCAACTTTCAACACCCTCTTTTCGATATTTTCTACATTTTCTGCAGAGAGCTCTGTTTCACACCCATTCCTCAAGAGGCTTCTCAATAAAAGACTCCAGTGATTAACATTTCTGGGCCACTTTGAACCTTGTAAGTCTCCTCTTAGAGACTTGCAATGTGTGCTCCTGCATTAAAGTCTTCAGGATGTCCTACAGCAAAGACACCTCTCACTTTAACACAGCATTTCCCAAATGCACTCGATCATGGAATCTCCTTTCTCCAACTACCATCTGCCAGGAATAATTAATGCCTTAATTGAAATCTGGGACTTCCCTAACTCAGGAATCCTCACCTACTGGACATTAGCAAGATGTGAATGGATGACAGGGGCACCAAAAATACTGATCCTCTCATCTTTCACTCTGGCTGGATGAGGTCACGCAGCTGAGAGTATCTATTCCGGAGCTTCCCAGAAGGAGGCTTAGAGGAGGGCAGGATCTGATGGCGTGCCCCTTGGTCGGCACAGCTGGCAAGCACCACAAACACCATCAGACACCCACCGCTCCACATTGCCAAGAAGGTGATCTACCACATGGGCTCCCACTGGAGCCGTATACCAAATGTACTGCTGTCCACCAAGGACAAAGGACCAGGGAGCTGCTGGAGAAGTTCATGCTCCAGATGTCAAAGGAGCATAGTGTGTAACCCAGTGGGTGATCAGGGATTGAGGGGACTCATGGCTCCAGGGTAGCAGCCCCAAATCTGTATCTTCACATAAATAGTCTACTCCTGTCCTTCTGCAGCTGACGTGGCCTTTTAGTAGCTTGCTACACAGCTCTAACAACATGTGCCTGTTTTATTTATATATATATATATATATATATATATATATATGTTATATATATGTTATATATATTTAATTTTTATATACAATTTATAATTTATTATATATAAATATTTATAGTTTATATATATAAATTAAATCTTCATCATTATTTTGAAATAAGTTTATACGAGAAAGTTCAAATGAATTAAAAAACAATTTGCATTATTACAAAATTTTCTACATATTTGTCAATTACAGGATACATTTTGAGATTATGTAAATATAACTTTTTTTAAAGATTTTATTTATTTGAGAGAAAGACAGACAGCAAGAGAAGGAACACAAGCAGGGGGAGTTGGTGAGGGAAAAGCAGACTTCCTGCTGAGCAGGGAGCCCAATGCAGGGCTTCATCCCAGGACCCTGGGATCATGACCTGAGCCGAAGGCAGATGTTTTAATGACTGAGCCACCCAGGCGCCCCTATATAAATATAATTCAACTGTTATTGTTTTTTAATGGTTGAGAAAAGTACTTTTACACTTTTGTTTGAACAAAGCTTCTCATCAACTATCAAAAACTGAAGCATAAAATCTGATATTAAAAAATATTCTGGGGGGAGGCACCTGGCTGGTTCAGTCGGCAGAGCAGGAAATTCTTGATCTCAGGGTCCGAGTTCAAGCCCCACTTTTAAAGTTCTTCTTTAAAAATTTTAAAATATATTTGGAACTTTTATATATATAAATTTATCACTTACAAATTTCCTAAGACTGTTTCATTTTCTTTTAAAAATCATACAGGAGGGATGCCTGGGTGGCTCAGTCAATTAAGCATCAGCCTTCGGCTCAGGTCATGATCCCGGGATCCTGGGACTGAGTCCTGCATCAGGCTCCCTGCTCAGCAGGGAGTCTGCTTCTCCCTCTCCCTCCCCATGCTTGTGTTCTCTCTCTCTCAAATAAATAAATAAAATCTTTAAAAAATAAAAATAAAATAAAAAGTAAAAATCATATAGGAAATGCAATGATTTTTTTTCATTAAGCCCCATGTGGATGCCTCAGTCTTTTCCAGTTGTTACCCCAGTGTGCCATACAATTATTACTTTCCATGCTCCTGTTTGGAACTGACAAAGGTTGAGAATCGCTACCCTAAGGTAATCAGCTTTCTAAGTTCTTTCAGAATGCACTGCTCATTCTCCCTGTCAGCTATCTCAGAGATTTAAGTAATATTAACAACATTTTGCTCCCCATTGCCACTCACAGTCCCCTATTCCTAGCCTGTCATATTTCTTCCAAGTCTTTTAATTAAAAAAAATATCAAACATTCAGAAAAATTGCAAGCTTGAGGTAGGGGGATGGGTGAAATCAGTGATGGGGATTCAGGAGGGCACCTGTCGTGAGGAGCACCAGGTGATGTGTGGAAGTGGAAAATCACTATATTGTACACCTGAAACTAATAGAACACTGTACATTAACTAAATGGAATTAAAATAAAAACTTAAAAAACCCACAAAAGTTGAAAGCTTAGTACTGTAAACAACTCTATATCCACCACCAACACTGAACTATTGCTAATATTTTGCCATTTGTTCATCCTCCTTCTGTCTCTGTCCCTAAATAAATAGTAAACATTACAATACTTCGTCCCCAAATGCTTCAGGATGCATCTCCTAAAAATAAGGATATTCTCCTATCTAACTTCAATATAGCTGTGACGTTCTCTAAAATTAACAAAAATTCACTAAGATCATCTAACAGTTATTCCATTTTCAAATTTCTCCAACTGTATCATAATTGTCACTTAAGAGTTTTTCCAACCTAAACTCTAATCAGAGTTTGTGTACCTCATTTGCTTTTTGTTTTTGTTTTTCTTTTTTGTTTGTTTGTCTTTTTGTCTCTTCTAAAGTGAAACAGTCCCCCATCCTTCCCTAACTTCCTCTCCTTCCCGCCATGAAATAGCTTGGTGAAGAGACCAGGCAATGCTATGTCTTCCAAAATGCCCTACATACTGGACTTGTCTGAGAGCTTCCTTGCTTTATCCTGTTTAAAACTACTACTTCATTAAGTTTCATCCCTTCAGGACAGCTACTACTAACTCCTTCTCATTACTGTCTTCTACTGATTCTCTCATCATTGTCCTTCAAATTTCATACCCCAACTAATTCAGTTTTCAACAACCCATCCTACAGTCCTATTTCATCATCAACACCCTCTGATTTTCTGTATGAAACACCTCTGAAATCTGTCTCTCTCCTGTCTTTCTGCCTTCAGTCTCCTCTCCCTCCCTTCCCATTCCATCCTTCAAATCATAGTCCACACCTTCCTAGGATGATCTTTCTAAAATAAAAATTTATTCATGCGAATCTATAATCTTCCAGTGATTCCTGGGGTCTTAAAAAAATACACTCAACCTCCTTAACCAAGCCCACAAAATGTTTTATGAACTGGGCCCCATTTATCTCAAAAATGTCATTTTGTAACACTTTCTTGTACAGATCTCCCATTTGGAAATCTTTATAGTTTTCTAATCATTATGCTTTTTCACAGTGTCATTTTCTAGACAGTCCTTTTGCATGAAACTCTTTTTCCTGGCTAACCCCTACCCATCATTCAAGTCAGTCTAAGAGTAACACACTTTTTTGAAGGCTAACTTCATCCTCTTTTTCAGGAAAATACCCCCTAATGTAATTATGTACCACTGACGGACACTTCTACCATAATATTGTATCGAACTCTAGGGTAGTTAGCAGTTTATTTGTTTCTCCTTTCATACTTGTAAACACCTTTGGAATAACTTTGACAGTACCTGGAACACACTAAAAGTTCAATAAATGCTTCCTAAATAGTTAATAATTGGAAATGAGATAATCCATGCCACGTATGGACAGAGACATTCCACAGTTTCTCTTTTTGGTGTTTTATTGGATATTATTATCAGAGTTATATTATTTCCTTCACATAATGGAACTGAATGGTGTTTGTTTACTACATTGTAGAACAATTTGTGTAACAAGAGAATGATCTGTTTGCTAAGGACTTGGCAAGGAAAGGATTAAGGTACTATAGCAAAATGTGAGACAGTAAAATGTAGTTGTTGACAAATTCATTAACATATTAAAATAATCATGTGGGATTTATTCCAGGAGTGCAAGATTGTTTCAACATACTAAACTAAATCGGGCGCCTGGGTGGCTCAGTGGGTTAATGCCTCTGCTTTCGGCTCAGGTCATGATCTCAGGGTCCTGGGATCGAGGCCCGCATCGGGCTCCCTGCTCAGCGGGGAGCCTGCTTCCCCCTCTCTCTCTCTGCCTGCCTCTGCCTCCTTGTGATCTCTCTCCCTCTGTGAAATAAATAAATAAAATCTTTAAAAAAAAAAAAAATAAAAAATAAACTAAATCAAAGTTACACACCACATTACTGTAGTAATTCCACTACTGGGTACTGACCCAAAGAAAACAAAGACACTAATTCAAAAAGAGGCACGTACCCCTATGTATATGGTAGCATTATTTACAATAGCCAAGATATAAACATATATATAATGGCATATTACTCAGCCATAAAAAAGGGTGAGATCTTGCCATTGTGACAACATGGATGGACCTAGAGGGTATTATGCAAAGTGAAATAAGTCAGACAGAGAGAGACAAATACCATACGATTTTACATATATGTGGAATCTAAAAAGCAAAAGAAATGAATAAACAAACAAAAAGTGGAATAAGACCTGTCAATATAGAGAACAAAGGATGGGTGCCAGAAGGGGGGGGTGGTGCAAAATCGGTGAAGGTGAGTGTGAGATACAGGCTTCCAGCTATGGAAAGAATAAGTCACAGGAATAAAACCTATCAGATAAGGAATATATTCAGTGGGGTTTTACTCGCATTGTCTGGTGACAGCTGGCAGCTACAGCTGGGATGAGCATAGTATGATATGTGGACCTGAAGAATCACTATGTTGTACATCTGAAATGAATGTAATGTTTTGTGTCAAACATACTAAAAAAAACAAAAACAAAAACAAAAAACAAAGTTATACACTGCATTAATAGAATGAAGGGGAAAAGCCCACATAATTATTGTGGCTGAAACGGGAAAAGTATTTGGCAAAATTCAACATCCTATAATAATAATAATCAGAAAACCAAGGATAGAAGACAAATTCCTCCACCTGAAAAAGGACAGGTATGAAAAACCCAGAGCTAATATCATATTCAATGGTGAAAGTTTCTCCCCTTGATCAGGAACAAAACAAGGATGTTCTCTTTTACCACTTCTATCCAACATAGGGTTGGATGCTCTAGCCAGAGGATCTAGGCAAGAAAAAGAAATAAAAGAAATCCAAATTATAAAGGAAGAAGTAAAATTATCTCTGTCTGCTTATGACATGATGACATATAGAAAGCCCTAAGATACCACAAGAAAAACTATCAGAAGCTAATAAAGGAAATGAACAGTGGTGCAGGACACAAAACCAACACTTAAAAAACCAGTTGCATTTCTATTGATAACAATATACAATCTGAAAATGAAAATTTAAAAATAATTGTTTACAGTAGCATTGAAAAGAATAAAATGTGTAGGAATAAATATAACCAAGGAAGTGAAAGACCTGTGTGCTAAAAACTACAAAACATTGCTGGAAGAAATTAAAGACATAAATAAGTGTTAAGATGTCCTATGTTTGTGGACTGGAAGACTTAATATTGGTAAGTTAAGCTACTTACTAGAAGCCTGGATTATGGTCTCCAAAATTCATATGTTGAAGTACTAACCCTCTATCCTCACAATGTGATCTTATTTGGAATAGGGTCATTGCAATTGTATTTATCAACATGATAAAGTCATACTGAAGTAGGGTGGGTCACTAGTCCAATAAAACTAGTGTGCTTATAAAAAGGGGACATGTGGACAGAGAGACAGATATAGACCAGAAACACCATGTGGAGATGAATACAGATATCAGAGTGATGTAGCAAAAGCCTAGGAATACCAAAACTGGCCGGCAACCCACCATAAGATAAGAAAGAAGCATGGGAAAGGACTCTTCATCACAACCTTCAGAAGGGACCCAATCCTGCCAACATCTTCATGTCAGACTTCTAGCCTCCAGAACTGTTAGACAATAAATTTCTGTCATTTAAGCCATGTAGTTTATGGCATTTTGTTACAACAACTCTAGCAAATTAATATACTATCAGAGCAATGTACACATTCAATCTAATCTTTATCAAGATTCCAGTGGTGGGGTTTTTTTTTGCAGAAATAAAACCCATCCTAAAATTCATATGGAATCTCAAAGGACCCAACAATCTTGAAAAAGAAGAACAGAGTTAAAGGACTCACACTTCCTGATTTCAAAACTTACACAAAGTTAGGTAATCAAAATACTGTGATACTGTCATAGAGACATATAGACTAATGCAATAAAATAGAAAGCACAGAAATAAACCCTCACATATGGGCAACTGATATTTGACAAGAATACTGAATGCAGATAGGACAGTCTTTTCAATAAATGGTACTGGGGAACCTGGCTATCCACATACAAAAGAGTGAAGCTGGATCCTTATCTTGCACCATACACAAAAATTAACTCAAAAGGAATCAAAGACCTAAATATAAGAGCTCAAACTATAAAATCTTTAGAAGAAAACATAAGAAAGAAATCTTCATCATAATGGATTTGGCAATGGATATGACCCCCAACGTCAGAGGCAACAACCAAAAAAATTCATAAGCTGGATGTCATCGAAGTTAAAACTTTTGTGAATCAAAGATGCTATCAAGAGAGAGTGAAAAGACAACCCACTGAATTGGAGAAAATGTTTGGAAAGCATATATCTGATAGGGGATGAACATTCAGACTGTATAAAGTATCCCTATAACTAAACAACTAAGAAAAACAACCCAATTTAAAAATACACAAAACAGTTGAATAGACCTTTCTCAAAAGAAGTTACACAAATGGCTCATAAGTGCATGAAAAGATATTTAATATCACTAGTCATTAGATAAATGCAAATCAAAACCACAATGAGATACCATTTCACACCCATGAGAATGGCTATTATCATAAAAATGAAAAATAAGAAGTATTGGTAAAGATGTAGAAAAATTGGAACCCTCATATATTACTGCCGGGAATGTAAAATTGTATAGCCACTGTGGAAAACAGTATGGAAGTCCTTCAAAAAACTGAAAATCAAATTACCATATGATCCAGCAATTCTGCTTCTGGGTATACACCCAAAAGAATTGAAAGCAGTGACTCGACCAGATACTTGTATACCAATATTCATGGAGGCATTATTCACAATAGCTCAAAGATGGAACAACCCAAATGTCCACTGACAGATGGATGCATAACAAAATGTGTTTACACACACACACACACACACACACACACACACACACGGAGTGGAATATTACTCAGCCTTAAAAAGGAAGGAAATTCTAACATGCTACAACATGGATGAATCTTAAAGGCATTAAACCAAGTGAAATAAGCTAGATCCAGAGAATAAATAATGAATAAGCCCACCTCCAGGAAGTACTCATAACGGTCAAACTCTTAGAGACATAAAGTAGAGTGGTGGTTGCCAGGAGCTGGGAAGAATGGGAAGTTATTGTCTCATGGGGAGTTTCTGTTTACACTTGATCTTAGCCAAAAGGCCGAGAAGCGATGGGAGTTTCTGTTTAGAATGATGGACAGTTCTGGGAATAGATAGTGGTGATGGTTGCACAGCACTGTGGATGTACTTAATGCCACTGGACTACCCATTTGAAAATGGTTAAAATGGTTTAAAAAGGGTATAAAAGTGAAAGTTAAAAGAGCCTAGATGTCCATCAACAGATAAATGGATAAAGAAGACGTGGTGTGTATATATATACAATGGAATACTAAGCAGCCATCAAAAAGTGAAATCTTGCCACTTGCAATGATGTAGATGGAACTAGAGGGTATTAGCTAAGCGAAATTAGTCAACCAGAGAAAGACAAGTATCATATGATCTCACCGAAAGGAGGAATCTGAGAAACAAGACAGAGGATCATAGGGTAAGGGAAGGAAAAATGAAACAAGACGAAACCAGAGAGGGAGACAAACCATAAAAGGCTCTTAATCTCAGGGAACAAACTGAGGGTTGCTGCGGGGGTTGGAGGGGGGGATGGGGTAGCTGGGTGGTGGACATTGGGGAGGTTATGTGCTATGGTGAGTACGGTGGATTGTGTAAGACTGATGATTCACCTGTACCCCTGAAACAAATAATACATTATATGTTAATTTCAAAGAAAAAAAAAGAAGAAGAAGAAGAAGGGGCACCTGGGTGGCTCAGTGGGTTAAGCCTCTGCCTTCGGCTCAGGTCATGATCTCAGGGTCCTGGGATCAAGCCCCGCATCGGGCTCCCTGCTCAGCAGGGAGCCTGCTTCCTCCTCTCTCTCTGCCTACCTCTCTGCCTACTTATGATCTCTCTCCGTCAAATAAATAAATAAAATATTTTTTAAAAAAAAGAATGAGTTAAATAATTAACCTAATGAAATTGTTCTAAAATTGACGGTGGTGGGGTGCCTGGGTGGCTCAGTCAGTTAAGCATACAACTCTTGGTTTTGGCTCAGGTCATGATATCACGGTCGAGATCGAGCCCCAGGTCGGTTCCACACTGGATGTGGAAGCTGCTTAAGATTCTCTCCCTCTTCTTCTGCCCCTCCCCCTGCTCATGCGTGTGTGCGCACACATGCCTGCACTTTCTCTCAAATAAAATAAAATAAAACAAAATAAAAATTGACATTGGGGATAGCTAGGTAAACCTCTGAATAGACTAAAATCCACTGGATGCATACCACAAAAAAATGAACTGTATCCATGTGAATTGTATGTCAATAAAGCTGTTATAAAAAAAGAAGAGGGATATTATAATTCTTAAAGAAGATAATTATGGAAGGAAACATTTCCCTTATTCTAAAGAGTAGTGTGTATGTCTTTAAAAAAAAAGTTATTGAAAAATGAAAAACAATATGCCAATTGCTTCAGAAGAATCCCAATAATACATTTTATGCGTGAAGCCAATCCATTTGATTTCCTCCTTCCCAATCTGTAACCTTTTATTTTTCTTTTCTGGTCTAGTTGTCTTAGTCTGGGCTACAAAACAAAATGCCACAGTGTGGCTTATACACTACAGAAATGTATTCCTCATGGTTCAGAAGTAGGAAGTCCGAGATCAGGTGGCCCGCACGGTCTGGCGACGAATGCTCTCCTCCAGGTTACCCACTTCTCATGGTATCTTCACCTGGTGGAAGGTGCTAGAGCGCTCCCTAGGTCTCTTGTATAAAGGCACTAACCCCATTCATGAGGGCTCCACCCTCATATGACCTAGTCACTTCCCAAAGGTACCTCCTAGTATCATCACCTTTGGGGGGCGGGATTTTAACATCTAAGTCTGGGGGGCCCCAAACATTCCGACTGCAGCACTAATACATACAGTGCCATGTTGAAAAGGAGTGGCGAGAGGGGACACTCACCTTGTTCCTGATCTTTGTGGGAAAGCCTTGATTTTCTCACCATTAAGTATGATGTTAGTTGTACGTTTTTGTAGATATTCTTTATCAAGTGGATGAAATTTTCCTCTATTCCTAGTTTACTGAAAAGTGGGGCTTTTTTCTTTAAGATTTCTTTGAGAGAGAGAGAAAGAGCATGAGAGAGAGCAAGTGGGGAGAGGGACAGAAGGAGGGAATCTTTAAGCAGACTCCCCGCTGAGCACAGAGGCCCACTCGGGGCTTGATCCCACCATCCATGAGATCATGGCCTGAGCCAAATCCAAGAGTGGAACGCTTAACTGACTGAGCCACCCAGGTGCCCTGAGAGTTTTTTTTATCACGAATGATGCCAGATTTTCTCAAGTGGTGTTTCTGCACCTTATTGACATGATCATGTGATTTTTCTTTTTTAGCCTATTGATGTGATGAATTACGTTAATTGATTTTTGAATACTAAACTGGCCTTGCATACCTGGGTCATGGTGTACACTTCTCTGCATGTTGTTGAAATTAATTTGCTACTATTTTGTTGAGGTTTTTGTATTTATGTTCATCAAAGGGCTGTAGTTTTTTCTCTTATGATGATGTCTTAGTCTGGTTTTAATACGGTAATGCTGACCTCTTATAAAGAGTTAGGAAGTATTCCCTTTGCTTCTAGTTTCTAAAAGAGATTGTAAGAATTGATATGAATTCTTCCATAAATGTTTGGTAGAGCCAACCAGTGAACACAATCTAGGCCTGGTACTTTCTGTTTTAGAAAGTTGTTATTGATTCAGACATAGGCCCTTTTAGATTATCTATTTCTTCTTCAGTGAGTTTTGGCGACTTCCGCCTTTCAAGGAACTGATCCATTTCATCTAAGTTATTAAATTTCTGGGCATAGAATTGTTTATATTATTCTTTGTTACTTTTTTAATTTCCATGGGATCTGTTGTGTTGTCCCCCTTTCATCTCTATCTTAGTAATTTGTGTTTTTCTCTCCTTTTTAATTAGCCCCGATAAAGATTTACTGATTTTATTAATCTTTTCAAAGAATAAGCTTTTGGTTTTGTTGATTTTCTCTACTGATTTCCTATTTTTTATTTCATTGATTTCTACTTTATTATTTTTCTTCTTATTGTTTTGGATTTAATATGCTGTTCTTCTTCTAGTTTCCTCAGAAACTTAGATGATTGACTTTAGACCTTTCTTCTTTTCTAATAATATTCTGATAAACTATTTATTTTCACTTAGTTCAAAATACCTTAAAATTTCTCTTTATATTTCTTTTTTGACCCATGCATTATTTAGAAGTTATGTTTAATCTCCACATATTTGGGATATCTTCCAGTTATCATTCTGTTACTGGATTTCTAGTTAAATTCCATTGTGGTATGAAAGCAGACATTGTATGACTTCTATTCTTTTAAATTCGTTAAGGTAGGTTTTATGGCCCAAAATGTGGCCTTTTTCTTTTTTTCATTGATTCCAGAGAGAGAAACCATGAGTAGGAGGGAGAGGCAGAAGAAGAGTGAGAAGCAACGTCCCTGCTAAGAAGGGAGTCCAGTGTGGGGCTCAATCCCAGGACCCTGAGATCATGACCTGAGCCAAAGGCAGATGCTTAACTGACAACCACCCAGGCGCCCCAATTCATCTATTTTTCCTTGCAGCTCTATTAGTTGTTGCCTCATGCATTTTGACAGTCTGTTTTTAGGCACATACATGTTAAGGATTATTATGTTTTCTTGGAGAATTGACCCCTTTATCATTAATATAATGTGCTTCTATATCCCTGATAATTTGCTTTCGATTCTCCTTCATCTGAAATTAACATAACCCCTCCCAATTTCTTTTGATTCGTGTTAGCATGATATATTTTTCCAATCTATTTACTTTTTATCTATATGTGTCTTTCTATTTAAAGTGGGTTTCTTGAAGACAACATAGTTTGTTCTTCGTTCTTGATCCATCTTGACAATCTCTTTTAATTGGTACATTTAGACCATGGACGTTCAAAGTCATTGACTCAGTTGTGTTAATAGCTACCATATTTTCTGTTTTCTATTTTTTGTCCTTGTTCTTTGTTCCTATTTGTTTTCCACTCTTTTTCCACCTTTTGTGGTTTTTAGTGAGGATTTTATATGATTTCATGTTCTGTCCTTTGATAGCATATATATTATACTTCTTTTTCTAAATTCTTCTTAGTAGTTGTCCTAGAGTATACAATATACAGTTACAACTAATCCAAGTCCACTTTCAAATACTACTACTTCACAGGTGAGTACCTTATAATAATAAAATAATCCTAATTTCTCCCTCCTATCCATTATATCATTGCTGTCATTCATTTCACCTTTATGTAAGCAAACATAAACATATATATATACACACTTAAGACATATACATTAGCATACATAATCAAATACATTGCTGCTATGATAATTTTGAATAAACTGTATCTATTATATCAGTTAAGAATAAGAAAAGTAAAATTTTATTTTACTTTTTTTTTCAATGCTCTTCCTTTTATATAATCCCAGTTTCTGAGCTACATCATTTTCCTTCTCTTTTTTTTTTTTTTTTGAGATTTTATTCATTTATTTGCCACAGAGAGAGAGATCAGATCACAAGTAGGCAGAGAGGCAGGCAGAGAGAGAGAAGAGGAAGCAGGCTCCCCGCTGAGCAGGGAGCCGGATGCGGGCCTTGATCCCAGGCCTTGATCCCAGGACCCTGAGATCATGACCTGAGCCGAAGGCAGAGGCTTTAACCCACTAAGCCACCCAGGTGTCCCATTATCCTTCTCTTTAAAGAGCTTGTTTAAACATTTCCTGCAATGCAGATCTACTAAAAACAAGTTCCTTCAATTTTTGTCTGAGAAAGCCTTTTTTCTCTTTCATTTATTTGAAGCATAATTTCTTAGGATAAAGAATTCTATGTTGATGGGGGTTTTCTCTGAACACTCTAAATATTTCACTCAACTCTCTTCTTGCTTGCATGGTTTCTTCAGGAGAAGTTGGAAGTAATTCTTATCTTTGTTCCTCTATGGGTGAGGTGTTTTTTTACCTCTGGTTTCTTCCAGGATTTTTTCCTTATTTTTGATTTCTGTAGTTTGAAAATTATATGCCTTGGTGTAGTTTTTCTATCCCGCTCAGCATTCCCTAACTTCCCTGGATCTGTGGTTTGGTATCTGACATTATTTAGGGGAAATTCTCAGTCATTATTGTTTCAAATATTTTTTTCTGTTCCTTTTGTTCTTCTCCTTCTGATAGTCCTATGATGTGTATGTTATACCTTTTGTAGTTACACCACTGTCCTTAGATATTCTATTCTGTTTTTTTCAGTCACTATTTTTTTCTTTTTATTTTTTTAAGTTTTTATTGATACATTCTCAAGCTTGAGATTCTTCCTTCCTTGTATCTACTAATAAGCCCACTGAAGTTATTCTTCATTTCTGCTACAGTGTTTTTGATCTCTGGCACTTCTTTTTGATTCTTTGTTAGGATTTCCATCTCCCTGCTTATGTGGCCCATCTGTTCTTGCATGTCATCTAGTTCATCCATTAGAGCCCTCAGTATATTAATCGGTTTTTCAAAAAATTCTCTGTACAGTAATTCCAACAACCCTGCCCACATCTGATTCTGATGTTTGCTCTGCCTCTTCTAGTGATGTTTTTGCCTTTTAGGATGCCTTGAATTTTTTCTTTATAGCAGGACATGATGTACCAGGTAAAAGGAACTGCAATAAGTAGGCCTTTAGTAATGTAGCAGTAAGGTGTGGGAGTAGGGGGAGAGATCTAGAAGTCCTGCAATTAGGTCTCGGTCTTTTAGTGAGCCTATGCCTTTGGACTTAGAGCTTCACAAGTGTTTCTCTGTTGTCTCCTCTCCCATTAGGTGGGACAGTGGGACGAGATGGCTGGAGTGAGCTGGAGTCAGGGATTTCCCTTCCTCCAGGTCAGTTTAAGCTCTGGTAACACCCCAGCAGGTTGGGTTCTAGTTAACTAGCTTATTTTTGTTAAGGACGAAGTGCTGTGGGGGATTCCAAAATGATTCCTTTTTCTCTCCTCTTACTGAAAGCACAAGGGGATTTTTCTCTGATATTTACTATAGAAACCTGGTCAAGCTCCTGGAGGTAAAACTCATGGAAGTGTGAGGTCCCCCTATGACTTGTCCACATTGGACCTCCAGTAGTTCATCAATTACAGTTCAGGTTTCCCTAACCCAGGACCCATTCCCTCAGCAGTTTCTACTTAGGAGTCTCTGGCCTGGAGTCTGAAGCCATGACTCTCTGTATTCACCCATCTGTCTTTCCTATCCTGGGGACAGCAGTGTGCCCCGTGTCTTCTCTCTCATAGATGCAAGAAGACTTGTTAATCTTTCAATGTGTTCAGCTTTTTACCTATTGTTAGGGCAGAGTAGCCAAGCAATCCATTTTACAACGGCAATATATACACTGGCATTAAATCGAACACATCCCTGTAAAATAAACATTTTATTTGGCAGCATCTTAGCAGCTCAGTGGTAGATTTCCAGACATTTACTTCCCTGGCAAGTAATCCCAACATGAAAATGTTTGCTTAAAATTTTGTTGTGATATTTTAAAAATTTGTAGTGATATTATGCTTGTTTTAAAGCATTAATAGCCCTAAATTTCTCAATCCTGTCTATGATAATTCCCTTTCCCAATCTTAACCTTCTCAAGCCAGATTGCTTAACTATTGACCAGGAAGCTTATGTGGATTGCAGTAATTTAGTGGTATAAATATTCTCAAAAGCCTTAGTACAGGAGAGATAGAGAAGAGTTTTCCAAAATACTATCTGATAAATATAGTGCCATTATTTCACACCCTTCCATCATCTGTTAATATATGTGCAGCCAAAAGATATTAGCTCTGAATAAAAATTGCTGTACGATGGCTTATAAGAGGTTCTTAGCTACCCTGCAATGAACCAGTAAATTGAGAAAAATAATCTCATCAGAATTCTGTATGTGCATTCTACTCTACCTTTCCAACACAGAAAGAGAAAGTTACATACCATATTGTAGGCACTGTCTCCATCATGCTACTTATCATATAGAATACACTTTTGTGCCATATGCTGCAAATTGTAAGTTTAAGCTGCAAATATATATATATGGTGCCACATCTAAAGTGCATAGATTAAGGAAAAATTAACCTGAATCCTTTACGAACTCTTCCAAAAATGAAGAGGAGGAAATACTTCCAAATCATCTATTACGAGGTCAATATTGCCCTGATCCAAGCAAAGAAAGACGTCAGAAGAAAATTACAGACCAATATCTTAGAAGTATAAACACAAAAATCTTCAATGTAATACTGGTGTACCAAATCCAGCCACATATAAAAGGGATTGTACACTATGACCAAATGGGATTAACCCGGGGAACGCAAGATCAGTTCAATACCTGAGAAAGTTCCAGATAGTTAAGTCAACCAGCAAGCCAAAAGCAAACTAAAGCATTGTTTTCCCCTTTTTGCCCTTTTCTGGCTAGTGTTTCTGGTTTTGTTTTTTGACTTATCCCTGACTTCTTTAACTACATTTTTCATCATAAAAAGAAAAAAGGCTGATTGTGTATATTCTTTTTTTTTTTAAGATTTTATTTATTTGACAGAGAGAGCACAAGCAGGGGGAGCAGCAGGCAGAGGGAGAGGGAGAAGCAGACTCCCCACTGAGCAAGGAGCCCGATGTGGGGCTCCATCCCAGGACCCTGGGATCATGACCTGAGCTGAGAGCAGACACTTAACCAACTGAGGCACCCAGGTGCCCTGGTTGCCAAAATAGAAGACCTGTCTCCTTGTATTTGGCTAAAATACCATGATAACATATCAGAAAGCTCTATCAACCTACAAACACTTTCATGTTAACCTAATGAAAGCTTTAGAAAATTCCATTGTTGCCAGGAAAAATACAAACTATCCCAATAAAGTATAACAATATGTCTTTCCAATAATGGATGTGAATGTTTGCAAAACGTATTTGGTAACTTACACAGCTCGAAGCAACATTCCAAAGAACAATCAAAATGCAACTGATTTTTAAATATTTCATGAAAAAATAGCTTCTATCTAGAAAATATCTTGAGGATTATTAGAATATAACAAATGAGGTAAGGAAATGATTCTATTTTAAGAAATATATTTTTATCCATAAGTTTATTAGAGTGATCAAATGTGTTATCACTAATTTTTAAAAGTATTTTGGTAATCAAATTGTTTTTCTCTATTTGTATACATGTAAATTATTATAAGTTGGTACTAACTGTGGTCCATTATATCTTCATTAGTTATTAATTAACATAGAATAGATTAAGATTTTATACACATTTTGAGAAATTTCCATGAAGTGTTTGGCTGATGACATAGTTAGGTCAGTAGAGAAAAAGATCTGGGCCCCTGGGTGGCTCAGTCATTAAGCATCTGCCTTCGGCTCAGGTCATGATCCTGGGGTCCTGGGATGGAGCCCTGCACTGAGCCCTGCATCGGGTTCCCTGCTAAGCAGGGAGTCTGGTTCTCCCTTTCCCACTTCCCCTGCTTGTGTTCCCTTTCTCACTGTGTCTCTCTCTGTCAAATAAATAAATAAAATCTTAAAAAAAAAGAAGCACTGTATTGACTATAACCACCATTAATGAAAAATGTGTTTACTGAAATCAACAAATTTTTAAAAACCCATACTCTGTCCCTCTTCGCAAAGCACAGTCTTATTTATACTTAACTCTTAAGTTATAACATGTTGATAGAAATAAAGCCATAATTAATAAGTGAGTTCTGGAAATAACAATTTCTTGCCACAGAACATGTCTAAACTACAACCTTCACATATATGAGAAAATGACTAGTTGATAACCCAAGTAATTCTGTCTATTTAATTCATGGCTACATCTAATTCAGTATCAGTATCAAAACTTAAATACAGCTGATATGAGTATGTAAGGTTTCAGTAAGGTATATGCAATTTTGCCAAGCTTGGGGGAAACTATTAGCAATAACATATTAAATTTCACAGAAATGTCATGTTCAGCAGGTGTTCTAGAAAATGTTATCTTTTATAGAATGCCCATTTAGCAGAAAATGGACTGACCATATGTGGAAATAAGCACTTTTACAAGATGGTCAGATGGTGAAATTATACCAGAAATACCAGTTAGCAAGCACAAGTTTACAAAAGAACCACCGCGATATAGGCCTCATTTCAGACGATCTTATAAATTTTTAAGTACACTGACTGAAGGTTTGTCTATTTTGATAAAATAAAAATCTTAAAAGTATTTCTTGAGAGTGCTAATGAACAGGAAGACTTCTTGATTATTGTGTAACCCCCCGCACATTCTTGGGGGGAGCAGTGCTTACAAGGTACTAATTCTTAAGTGTGCTTTTAAAAATTATATCCTTTACAGGCACGTGGGTGGCTCAGTCAGTTAAGCAGGCAGCTCTAGATTTTGGCTCAGGCAGTGATCTCAGGGTCCCAGGATAGAGCCCCACGTGGGACTCTGCACTCAGCGGGGAGTCTGCTTGAGGATTCTTCCTCTTTCTTCCTCTCCCTCTGCCCCCCACCCCGCTCACATGCTCTCTCTCCCTCTCTCCAACTCTCTCTCTCTCTAAAATACATAACTCTTTAAAAAAAATTAATTCCTTTATAATTCAAAATGATAAAAAGCAAAATTGTACTACAATGCAGTTTCCAAAAAAGAAACTAAAAAACATGAGGAAAAGTTCAAGTTTGAGCTCTTAAACTTCCTTATATTCATAGGTAGCTATAAAACAGAATGCAAGGCAGGAGTGGGGTCTTTTTTGGTGTGAGACGCACTAAAGGAATTTGGATTTTATCCTAAGGGCAACAGATACCAACTGAAGATTTATAAAGCAGGGAGTGTGTAGCTAGATTTATAATCAAGGAAGCTCCGTCTTGCTGTTATGAAGGTAACTCAGTGGGAGGTAGAGATGATTAGGGGATCCCTATAGCGATCCTGGGGAGGGTTCGACTGCATCCCACTGCACCCTCTGCTTCCCAAAGCATCCTAATTGCTTGACTGTTTCCTTCCCCCCCCCTTATTAGACCGTAAATTCAATGAAGTCAGAGGCCTCATCGGTTCTCAACACTCTCATATCACTAGGATACCTAGCATCCTAAGCATCCAAGCAGAGACAGAGTGAGTACTTAGTGCTCAATAAAATGTGTTATATGATCAAAGGATAAGGAAATAAATGAATAAACCACAGAGACGTTCAACAGTGTGAATACCCACAAAGCACTGCCCACAAGAGCCCGGGCAAGTTTCCAGCCTTGTTCTCCCAAGCCCCTCAACAACAGACCCACACCACTGTATTTGGCCATATGTGAGAACTCAGATACAGCAATTACATAATTCTTGAGTGGACAGAAGGAAGAGGATCATGGAAAAGAAACAGTAGCTCGGATCATTTCAGATGGTGGTACCAGTAAGTTAGTTACTAACGGAAGGTCTGGTGTGAAAAGGGTAAAGGAGAGGTCATGCTTGCTTCATTCATTAGTTCCTTCATTCCTTTTCTCAATTAACAAATATTTGTTGAACAGCCACTAGGCACTGTACTCTACAAAACATATAGAAATAATGTGGCCTATATGCTGTGGACTCACTGCTCGGATCCCGGCTTTACCAGGTGCTGTGTGATCTTGTGCAAGTTACTCAATCTCTCTGTGCCTAAGTCTCCAATCTGTCAAATGACGCTAATGATAGTTACTATACTATGGGGCCCGGGTGAGCATTAAATATTCTGTGTAAAGCACTTGGTGCATAGTACCTGGCAATAACTTAAAAACATAGGCTATTTTTATTATGTTGAGAACTTGTAAATTGGAGATTGCCTTTACTTTGTATCCTAAGATGTGAAAGATGGGCCTATCAGCTTCGTTTCCAGGATGGGTGTGGGGAACAGGTCTGAACAAACCAATGTAATACTTGTACTATATGCCAGACACATGGTTATGTGTGACATCTGGGATGATTTCATTTAAAAATTAAAATTCTGGGGACACTTGGGTGGCTCAGTCAGTTATGTGTCTGCCTTTGGCTCAGGTCATGATCCTGGCGTCCTGGGATTGAGTCCCGCTTCAGACTCCTTGTTCAACGGGGACCCTGCTTCCCCCTCTGCCTGCTTCTCACTCTGCCTGCTGCTCCCCACTGTTTGTGCTCTCTCTCTCTGACAAATAAATAAATAAAATATTTTTAATGTAATTAAAATTTTTTTTAAAAAGTTAAAGTTCTGAAGTCAGACAAAACTGCTTGCATCCCCCCCAAAAAAGCTAAAACCAAAACCAAAATGGATCGAATCCTCAAACTCTTTTATTTATTTATTTGTTTGTTTGTTTGTTTATTTGCTTATTTATTTATTTATTTATTTATTTAAAAAATAGGCTCCACACCCAGCATGGAGCCCAACATGGGGCTTAAACTCACGACCGTGAGATCAAGACCTGAACTGAGATCAGAGTCTGATTTTTGACTGGGCCACCCAGGCACCTTGAATACTCAAACTCAGGAAATGACCAAATTTGGTAATTTCGGTAGTTTTAGCAAATTAACAAATCTCCATAAGTCTTAGTTGCCTCATCTATAATGTTGGTATAGTAATAACAATGATAGGGATGCCTGATGGCTCAGTCAGTTAAGCATCTGCCTTCGGCTCAGGTCATGATCCCAGGGTCCTGGGATCGAGCCCCACATCGGGCTCCATGCTCAGCGGGAAGCCTGCTTCTCCCTTCCCTCAGCTGCTCCCCTGCTTGTGTGTCCCTCTCTCACTGTGTCTCTCTCTGTCAAATAAATAGATAAAATTTTTAAAAATAAATAAACAAATAATAACAATGATAATAATACTAAGCAGCTACCTTGCAAGGTCACTGTGAGGATTAAGAGAAACAACGTAATCACTGACCCTGCCTCATAGAAACGCTCATTGGATGGGAGCTACTGTTCCTATTTTCACAAAAATCATCTGGACGAGCCTTACCTCACCCATGAGGTGACTGAGCCTTAGAAAGTCAGGTAAGTGACTTGACAAATACCCAGTAAGGGGGAAATTGAAGATTCAAGCACAACTCTACATGGCTTCAAAGATTCTATTCTTTTAACTACATTATGCTTCTTCTCGTTGCTTTGAAAAAATTGCTTGGATTATAAATATCATATAATAGGGTGCCTGGGTGGCTCAGTGGGTTAAACCCTCTGCTTTCGGCTCAGGTCATGATCCCAGGGTCCTGGGATCGAGGCCCGCATCGGGCTCTCTGCTCAGCGGGGAGCCTGCGTCCCCCTCTCTCTCTGCCTGCCTCTCTGCCTCCTTGTGATCTCTCTCCCACTGTGAAATAAATAAATAAAATCTTTAAAAAAATAAAAAATAAATAAAAATAAATAAATAAATATCATATAATAGAGTTGACGTTTAAGATTGACATACATGTAATTCTTCATAAAAAGCTTTGAATCTCTGAAATGTTTGTAAGTTTCCTAATACTTGTATATAGCTGTGAAAAAAAGGCACAAAGAATTAACTTTACATGAAATAAACAGCACATAATAAAATAGGACTTGGGCGTCCTAAATTTTTGTTTCCTACTGAAGATAACTCCCCCAACTATGACCAGTTTTATGGCCTATTTTCAATATGTTCCCCTCATAGGGTCTTAAAAATTATAGGTCATGCAATGATACTGAAGACTTCTACCCAGACAGGAAGGTTTGCAAACAAGTCTGATTATATTTCTGCTTACCCAGCTTCAGGAAACATTTCATACCAATAACGACAACAAACAAACACACCAAAAGCAGTAAAAATTTGATGCAAAACCTTAACAAACAAAATAGGTTAGTTTTCATTCTTTACTGAGAGAACTTAGTGGGGAATAAAGCAATAAAAAAAAATAGCGTGAACAGAAAAAATAAAATGAGGGACATACAGCTTGAATTGAAAACAGAAAATGAGGGGAAGGAGTATATAAAATATACAAAAAAAGAGTATTTTTTTTAGTCTACTAAAATGCAACCATTTGGGAGGTTCTCATACGATTATGATCCAAATCTAAAAGTCAAATTGAATCCTTGTGTCATTTTAAACTGTAGTACATCAAGATAAACTAAACCCCCCATGATATATTTGATGTCCTTTAGCAGAAGACTTTGTCTCAAGATGCAAACAACTACAAAGATACAAATTATTATAAAAACATTTCATGAATTTAATGCATAACACATTGAGCCTTACCACTTCACATTGTGACCACATTTATTTGTCTAGCTTTAAGCCCTTTCTCACCCAAGTGACGGTTCTATATTTCTACTACAAATCTCACCTCCTCAAACTCAGCCTATCCAAAGACCCATCAGACCCTTCATCCATCTTCAGATGGAGGTTCCGCTGACTTATAATTGCGTGTGGGCCATCTGCTTGTGCCCCTGGTTCGGAAACAGGCTGGCACACCACATTTTGTTGACTGATTACTCTGTCGCTGACCCATTCTCTATTCCTTTAGATCTCTTTCTTAGATCCCAGGTATTATCATTTCAACCCAAAATCCGAGAACGGACCAGCTTGCAAATAACATTCAGTATTTATTGAATGAAAGATGACCTTGGAGAAAGCATAGGACAATGGAATGGAAGCTGGATTTTAAGGGTGAGGCAGTGATGAAGAACATACAAAGCAGTATCTCTCGATCTGATTGAAACCTGGCATTGAGTACAGCTGTCTCTTTNTTTTTAAAAAATTAAAAAAAAAAAAAAAAAAAAAAAAAAAAGAGGAAACGCACATAATTGAAAGACTGGCAAGACTATGAGGAAAAAAATAGAGTTTTGAGAATGTTTGTGGGCAAAAAGGAAGGAATCAGTTAAGGCATAAATCTAAAGATAAATGTTCTTACTGCTTGCAATCTCGTACCTTCAACTTCATCCTTCACATTGTTGCCAAAGTGGGGTGCAAAAATGTGTATCTGATCACATCACTTTCCAGCTAAAATCCTTCAGAAACTGCCCCATTACCTGCAGGATAAAGTCAAAGATCCTTAGGAGGGGCGCCTGGGTGGCTCAGTGGGTTAAAGTCTCTGCCTTCGGCTCAGGTCATGATCTCAGGGTCCTGGGATCGAGCCCCACATCGGGCTGCCTGCTTGGCAGGGAGCCTGCTTCCTCCTCTCTCTGCCTGCCTCTCTGCCTACTTGTAACCTCTCTTTCTCTGTCAAATAAATAAATAAAGTCTTTAAAAAAAAAAAAAAGGCCCTTAGGAATACTAGATCTCCGTGGTCTAATCAATGACCCGGCTCTTGACACCAGAGCCAGGAAGCCTCAAGGATGAGAGAACCAGGACCAGGCCAGTCTTGTGGCAAGCATCCAAGAGCTTGATAACAATATGTATCTCTAAGCTCTGCCCCTGGAAATTTGGATTCAGCATCCTGGATAGAGCCAGGAATCTGTATTGTTACAAAGCTCCTTGGCGGATTTGATGAGTGACCAAGTTTGAGAACCACCACATTAGTATAATAGGGCAGTTTTAAGGAACACTGGGCTTTGCAGCCAGAAAGAACCCAAAATAAATTCCTGCTCTAACCTTTATAGGCCAAGTGGCCTTGTACAATTTATATAGTTTCCCTAAGAATCCAAGTTATTTTTCTTCTCTACAATGGGAATAATACCTTACTCACAGAATACTTAGAATACGTATGTAAACACTCCATAAATAATGTTTAGTAACAGTTAATAACTATTTAACACCTAACTGCTCAAGCCACCCCCCTCCTTCTCATTCCCTCCTTTGTTCTGCTCCTGTCTCGGCCTGCTACTCTTAGCTCATTTTTTCCCTGCTTACCTTAAACCTTGAAGATGCTGCTCCTCCAGCTTCCTCCACACCAAGCCTCCGTCCTCCCCCTCCCACCCCCAAACTTTCTTCATTCTCTAGGCTGGGCCAACCACCCAACCTCTGTGATTCCTAGACCCTGTGCTTCTCATCATTCATGCAATAATATTTATTGAGCACCAGATATGTACCAGACGCTGAAGACACAGCAGAGAACAAAGGTATGTTAACATTCTGATGGATAACCAGAAAGTAAGCAAATTACACAAATAATTCTGATTATGATTAAATAATTGCACTGCAAACAATTCTTTGTGTCTGTTTTTCCCTATTAAATACTAATTCCTTCAAAACTGCATAAAATTCATCTTCATATCTCTCGCATTCAACAACGTCTGGCATAAAAGAGATATTAATAAGCAATCTTAACAAAGAGATGGGGGGGCATCTGGATGGCTCAGTTGGTGGAATGTGTGACTCTTGATCTCGGGGTCATGAGTTTGAGCCCTATTTTGGGCACAGAGATTATTTTAAAGAAAACTTTTTTAAAGAGAGAAAGAGAGAGAGAAAGAAGTCTTAATTAATGAAGAAAAGTCCTGGAGAAGACAAGAGTGGATGAGATCATGAATACAAATGAGAAAACTAGCCTTGAACAAGAGCAGGAACAGCTAGCTCTTTTACTAAAATAAAAAAGACAGCAGGAAAGGAGAGTGTCGAAGATATGTTTAAAGGTAGAAGCAACAAGTTGAGGGGTTCGGGCCTTATGGCTACCATTCTTGAAATACAAAGCAAGATCATCTACTGAGAATAAGGAGGCTGACATTGGAACAGACAGCTTAAAGCAGATAACCAACCCCCACCGCGTCCCCAAGCCATCGGGGGCTAGAGGAGACAGCCATGGATGTCCCTCCTTCCTCTTTTTCTTTCTCCTCTTCCGCCTCCTCTTCCCTTTCCTCCTTTCTCCCCCCTCTCCTCTTCTCCTTCCTCTCCTTTTCATTCTTCACTTTTTTAGCACTCAGGATCCAAATATTCTTCCTATTTGGATGGAATCTCTGTTGGGTATGTTAGCAGAATACAATGTCCTCTCACTAAATAAGCTGAAGAGGCTAGATCTTCCTCTCTCAGTCTTCTGGTGCAACAAGGCATGTGAACCAGGCTCGGCCAATCAGATGTTCTTGTGCAGGATTTTGAATCTTAAGGAGGTAATACAAAGATCAGGGACAATTTTAATTACCTATGGGGCTGACGGAAGCAATAATAGCAAGAACTTAGTAACAGTGGTCCAGCGGCAGTGGTATCAGCAGTGGCATAGTAACTAGACTGCACTTATATCATCTCTTTAGCTGTAGTACAGGATGCTGAACCTTCTTGGATCTTGCCTGTTTTGTGAGCTCCTTGTTACTGTCTGATAAATTCCTTTTCTTCTTACATTAGCTGGAATCAATTTTGCTTGTTAAACTAGGAGTGGGAAAGAGAGGAGAAGGATCAAGGAAACCAGAGATCTTGGTAAGATTCAATAGCATGTATTTTATTACTTTTTTGGAGGGGAGGGGCAAAGCAAAGGGGGAGAGAGAATTCAGCAGGCTCCATGCCCAGCGCAGAGCCCAACATGGGGCACAATCTCATGAGCCTGAGATCATGACCTAAGCCGAAATCAAGAGTCAAACACATAACCAACTGAGCCACACAGGTGACCCAATAGCAAGGATTTTATATGTAAGGAAGCAGAGCACCGCTGGAAATCTAAGAGATTATAGCCAGTTGATGGAAAGGAAGAGCAAAGATTTCAAAGTGGCTCATAAGATTTAGCCAGGAGATTAAGATGTTGAAAAGGAGTGGGAATTAAGGTCATTGAAGTTGAAAAGAACAAGGAATGATGAAACTAGGGTTTTGGATGAGTGGTCTAGCTGATCACTGAACTCAGCCAGAATGATGTTGGAATTTGGGATGAAGAGAAAACTGTTCAGGAAGTACCAAAGACTTTGAACAACAAAGAGCAAGTTAGAGGGAGATGATAAATGACAGTGACAAAGAGAGATGGGTAAGATGGGATAAATTTCAAAGGAAAAGAATTTTAATATGAGAATGAAAGAGCAGACCTGTAGCCCTGAAACAAATAATACATTATATGTTAATTTTTAAAAAATGAAAGAGCAGCAGCGCCTGGGTGGCTCAGTTGGTTAAGCATCAGACTCCTGATTTCTGCTCAGGTCGTGATTTCAGGCTCATGAGATTGAGCCCTGTGAATTGGGCTCTGCACTGGGTGTGGAGTTTGCTAGAGATTCTCTCTCTCCCTCTCCTCTGACCCTCTCTTGGCTTACGCTCTATCTCTCTCTAAAAATAAATAAATACATAAATAAATAAAATAAAAATAAAAGAATGAAAGAGCAGTAATTTGGAAGTAGAACTGGGCTGATTCAACTTACTACATGAAGACAAAAAGACATGGGAGAATGAATATCCCTTACTCGAGATGGCACCAAAAGAAGTGTGTTCCAGAAGGAACACCAGGGTTAAAAAAGAAAAAGAGATGAAGGGAATGTTCTAGAAAGAAGATTTGTAAAGAAGTTTGTTCACATTACACTAAGTTTGAAGTTCCAAAGGACTCCATGGAAAGTGACAAAAAGAAAATCGGTAGAAGGATGAGAAAGGACAGGTAAAGAAGTTCAGAGCTACATGGAGAAGGAACTACAAGAAAATATAATTGGCCAAAGACGTCCACATATGAAACAGAAGTCACATAGCTATGGCTGGACATAAGTATACTCAAGAAAATTCATGCTTAAAACAAAAACAATAATCCTATGGAATATTCACCCACTCTCTTACCCAAGGCCCGGGCTCCCAAGTCTTCCCCCCCCCCCCAAACTTAGGTTCAAATCTACGTTCTCTGGTGAGTTCTTGAACAAGCTATTTGATCTCTTTAAGCTTCAGTCGGAGGTAGCAGCTCCTTTCTGGGATGTATATACAAGATGAACAGCATGTGATAGTCTCACACAATGCTCAGAACCTGTAGGCACTGGTAAATACCCATTGGACTACGGAATTCCTAAAGGCAGGAGGAACAGGGCAAACAACCTTTCCCATTATACTGGGGCTCATCATGTGACAATAGAAAATGGCAGAAGTAATGGTACATCACTTTCGATGTTAGGCTCTTGTCTTACTGTCTATCTCTTTCTCTCTGTTCCCTTCTATCTCTAATAATTAATAGATAACAGTAATAGATAAGACATAATTTTGGTACCTCCAAGTGAGATGCTACCAAAACAAACACTATAAATTCAGGAGAGGCTTTGGAGTCCGGTAGTGCTGGCCTTTGAGTAGGCTGTTAGAGCTTAAAGGTGAGTGAGGAAAATCACACTGGTAACTACAAAGGGGGACCCTTTTTATGAATTGCAGAAAAATTCCTATTAACATGGAAAGTAGAAAACACACCTAATAATGAACCTAGTGGTCTAGATAAAGGGATCTCTAGGAAAAGTATTGAAGATGATCCCTGGTTCTTTCTGGCTGCATGTAATAAAATGCAAGAGGAGGAAGATAACCCAAAGGAAAGCCTGTTAAATAAAAAGGAGCCAGGAATTGCTAGTTGTGAAAATTCCCTGCCTCTCCAGATGGCAAGAGATGCTAAGATAAGAAATGGCTTCTGGGCGAAGATCGAATTTGGGGTGATGCCAGAAAAACACAGTCTAAACATGAAACAGAGTATGTGGCTATAAAATCCTTTGTTAAGACCTCAGAAAGACCAAACATAGTGTCTCAGGGCACCGTTCAAAATGTTAAAAAAAAAAATTTTTTTCAAGGGTTTGAGGGTGTGTCCCACAATGGTTTTGATCAGACAGTAGGGTTTCATGTTTCTCAGCTGTGTGAGCAAAGGCCCAAGGGAGAGAATGGCTTATCTCAAATAAAGTTGGGTATGGGCTTTTGTCTAAAGGACAACAAGATTCATAGGAGACCCATGAAGATTCTAAGATTATTCTATTTCCAGAAACACCTCCAGCTTGGACTGACAGAGGATACACAGTCCAAAATGAAAAAAAGTCTTTGGCCTCCCAAAAATTCTATCAGCAGGGAACAGGTTTAGAAAAGTACTCAGCTGAAAACATGTACTAATTCTCAAAAGGGAGAGGGTAGACAGAGCCCAGACAGTAGAGCTAAAAGCCACTTAGAATCATTTGTGAACAGTAGAATCAAGTCCTGGTCAAGAACCTTCCAACATCTGCCCAGCTGGCTTTTATGCATTAGTAACTCCTGTGTGCCTCCTATTTCCCCCCCTTTTTTGTAGAATTGTCTATGGAGGTTATCCTGCACCTATGCTGCCATTGCATGTTGGGTGGGAAGTGCTAAATAACTTGTCTCTTTAGTTCGCAGGTCTACAGCTCGAGAAAATGCACTCAAGGGGCAATACTTAAGTAGCCACAGCCAAGGAACCGCATCCACACCTAAGACTCGATTTAGATATTGACATTCTGGACTTTTATCTCATGCTGTAATGGGATGAGACTTTGGTGGGCCTTGGAAGCAGGTGAGTGTACTGTACATGTGGGAGGGAAGTGGATCATTGGGAACACCGAGCTAGCTAGCCTCCTAGGTGGCTCCCAATGACTCCACCCTCTTGGGATTCACACTATTGTGCAGTTACCTCCAATATTATATCAGTGTTTATGTCACCAATAAAATATGGCAAAAATAATGGTACGTTACTTCTGAAATTAAGTTATACAAGATATTGTGGCTTCTGTCTTGACCTCTATCTGTCTCCGTGTCTCTCAGATGATCCTCTCTGCCAGATGCCAGGCTGTAAGGGCATTTACATGGTCTACAGAGAGTCCCATGTATCAAGAAATTAAGGCCTCCTGCCAACCGCCATGTGAGTGAGCCCCAGACTTGTAAGAAAATCTGAGCCAGAATCACCCCCTAAGGCTACATGTGGAAACTGTGTGAAATGTTAAGTGTTTGGTGGCTTAAGCTTCTAGGTTTGGGGGTAACTGGTGGCATGGTAACCGTTAACTAATACAAGGACTGTGTCAAACTCATTCCTGGATTTCTGTAATCCTAGTTGTTTAACAAATTTTGCTAAATCAGGTTAGTTTTCCTTTTCCTTCCCTCTCTCATCTGCATTTGTCACTTTCTCAATTTTATAAAGAATTCAAGGGGGTTGCCTGGGTGGCTCAGTGGGTTAAAGCCTCTGCCTTTGGCTCAGGTCATGGTCTCAGGGTCCTGGGATCAAGCCCCGCATTGGGCTCCCAGCTCAGCAGGGAGTCTGCTTCCTCCTCTCTCTGCCTGCCTCTCCACTTACTTGTGATTTCTCTCTGTCAAATAAATAAATAAAATCTTAAAAAAGAAAAAAAGAATTCAAGGTTTGAAAAGTTATTTTAGAAGTAGTATTTAAAAACTTCTCACTAAACAAAGGCTTCATTGTGTTCCACTGCAGCTGTTGTCTACACTTTTATGGAACTGTGGTCCAACAGAGCTCCAAAGTGAGCTGGGTAGGTTTCTATCTTGTTATAGTTTGCTATTTTACTGTAAACAGCTTTTATAAATTTTACAGAAAGGTTTTCCTCGATGAAAAAATTTTCAAGCCTAAAAAAAGTGTACAGTCACAGACATGTCTATAAAAAGATGTCTGTCAACTACATTTTATGGTTTAGAAGAGAGCTTATTGCAGTTTTCAGCTCCCCATCAGCTTTTCCTATCTCTGTTTTTTCTGTGGTTTGAAACACACGGTCACAAAATATGAAAGGCCTTCTATGAAAACCAACCGATTTTCTTCTTGAGTTAATCAGCCCAGAAAGTCAATTTTCCTAACTTTCTTTACATTCTGCAGCATGAAAACCAGAAAGAAAAACAAAACAAAACTCCCCTTTTTTTTCCTATAAACTACATGAAAATGACTTGAAAAGCACCAAATATGAAGAAAAAACACAGAATTCCTTATGGATTCTTGCTTTATGGTTTTAAATAAATGTTAAAACATTTACATAATTTTCCAGATTTTTGGAACATTAAGTTTAAATAGCAGGTAATAGGGTAATGCTGACCAAACAGGCCTTGCCTCTTACTAGTCTATTTTGAGAATAATACCTCATAGGGTTGTTATGAAGATAAATGTAATAATATATATAAAAAGATTACCATTAAAAAAAAGAACCAATCATAAAGTTGGTTCATAGTAAACAAGCTCTTAATAGATGCAACCAGAATGATAATCAGGAAGACTAATACTAAAAAGAAATTGTCAATTAAAAATTATTTTATTAATTCAACACAAAGGAAACTAACAACCCGAGGTTAAAAATAGGCATTCTCAGGGAGCCTGCGTGGCTCTGTCAGTCAGTTAGGCATCTGACTCTTGATGTTGGCTCAGGTCATGATCTTGGAGTCCTGGGGTCAAGCCGTACATGGGGCTCCCACACAGAGCAGGGGGCCTGCTTGAGGATTTCTCTCCCTCTCCCTCTGTCCCTCAGCCCACTCTCTCTCTAATAAATCAATCAATCTTTGGGGGAAAAAATAGGCATTCTCACCACACGTACACACAGACAGATGCACACACACATATGTGAAGGGGGTGATGGTGTTCACTGACTAGAGGAGAAATATCCTTTCACAATGTATACATATATCAAATCACCTCAATGCACACTTTAAATATCTTATCATTTTACTTGTCAACTATGCCTCACTAAAGCTGGGGTGGGGAATGGGCAGAACTTCTGAACAGATACCTCACTGGAGAAGATATACAGATGGCAAATGTATGAAAAGATGTGCAACATCATATGTCATTAAAGAACTGAAAATTAGGGGCACCTGGGTCATTAAGCGTCTGCCTTCAGCTCAGGACATGATCCCAGGGTTCTGGGATCAAGCCCCACATCAGACTCCCTGGTCAGCAGGAAGTCTCTCCCACTCCCCCTGCTTGTGTTCCTGCTCTCACTGTGTCTCTCTCTGTCAAATAAATAAATAAAATCTTAAAAAAAAAAACTGAAAATTAAAACAACAACGAGATACCACTACTCATCTATTAGAATAGCTAAAATCCAAAAAACTGGTAAAACCAAATGCTGGCAACAGGAAATCTTATGATTGCCTGTGAGAATGCAAAATGGTGTAGCCACTTTGGAAGACAATTTGGCAGTTTCTTACAATGGTTAACATAGTCAACATACATGACCCACCAGTCACACTCCTTGATATTTACCCACTTGAGTTGAAAACTTTTGTCCTCACTAAAACCTGCACTTGAATGTTTTAGAAGTTTTACTTATAATTGCCAAAAATTAGAAGCAACTAAGATGCCCTTCAATAGGTGAATGGATAAACTGAGACCCATCCATGCATTGTAATATTATTCAGGGATAAAAAAGAGCTATCAAGCCTTGAAAAGACATGTTGAAACACTATATATTGCTAACAGCCAGTCTGAAAAGGTTACATACTGTATAATTCCAATCGTATGACATTCTGGAAAAATCAACATTATAGAGGCAGGAAAAAGATGAGTAACTGTCAAGGGTGTGAAGCAGAAGATAACAGAGTATGTGATGGAACTTTTTAGACTGATGAAACTATTCTATATAATACTACCCCAATAGATACATGATATTGCATTTGGTAGAATGCACAGAATGAAGAGTGAATCTTAAGGTATGCCAATTAAAATGAAAATCATTTAGGAGGTCTAGGCAGTCCCAAGTCCCAAGAAACTACCTGTATGACAAATGTATGAAACAATCTCACTGAAGGAAAAGGCAGAGGGAAAATACTGACTTAAGTAACTTTGGAAACGAGTGGGATATGTAAGAATAAAAGCAAAAGGAACTGTACATAAGCACTGTGCTCTAGTTGATAGTGCTGCTTTCCACAGGGGTATGAGTTCATAATTCTGACCCTGCAATACATAGATACTGGAACTGAACAATAAAGTAAATGTTAGGTGTATGGTGGGAGCCAGGTTTCTCACTGCCAGAGTGGTAATTTACTGATAAGCAATGGTAGGTTGGAATTATCCATGTAATCATGGATTGGAGCTGGAGATATTGTTACGAACTCACATTCAGCTAAATGTCAATACCGATAGCTACATAGATAAATCTTTATAGATATGTGTTTATACACGGGTTAGTGGGAACACATATTTTATTGATCAGTCAGCAGGGAGCCCCTAAAAGCTATAACACTCCAGTAGCAGGGAGCAAGCCTAGCACCCAGATCTTGGTTTCTAGTACCATTCTCCAAAAAAAGGAACTAGGCTCTTTGAGAAATGGCTGGTCTTGGGACTAGGGCAAGAAATATAAAAGATGAGCCCAGAGTATCTTGTTACCAGAAAATAAGGAAATACTTTAAGAAAACAATACAGGGGTGCCTGGCTCAGTTGGTTCAGCTTTTGACTCTTGATTTCAGCTCAGGTCATGATCCCAGGGTCCTGAGATCGAGCCCCACATTGGGCTCTGTGCTCAGTGGGGAGTCTATTTGAGATACTCCCTCTCCCTCTCCCTCTGCCCCTTCCTCTACTAGCTCTCTCTCAAATAAATAAATCTTAAAAAAAAATTACACTGATGGTACTATATCAAAGGGACACAGGAACCAACTGAAAGAGCTCCCAAAAGCCAAAACTGGGAGAGTTTGAGCAACAAAATTAAGTAGTACTGGATTATAACCCAGAGTATAAAATAAATAGCCATGAGTCTATATTGACATATATAAATGATCGAGTAAACAAATTAATGGAAGAGACAAATCTCTTGCACAAAATGATTCCAAATAATTTATGTAAATTCTCTACCCTCAAGGAGGCAGAGCATAACTCCCCACTCCTTATGTATGAGCTTTGCATAGTGACTTCCTTCCAAAGATTACAGTATGGGAAAGAAGGAAAGAGTGTCTTCACAGTGGGAAAAACTAGACAAACACTTACCTCAGCCAAATGATCCAGGCAAACATCAACAGTGACATAAATTGAGAGTCTATACCCTTGATGCAATGTTAGGGGAAATGGCACTCTACCTCTGTGATCTTCCTCCCCAAATCCCATAACTCTGATGTAATCATGAGAAAAACATTAAACAAATTCCAATAGAGGCGCATTCTACAAAATAGTGGGGCACTAATCCTCAAAACTGTCAAAATGGTCATCAAAAACAAGGAGAGTCTGAGAAACTGCCACAGCCAAGAGGAGCCTAAGGAGACAACTAAATGTAACAGAGTATCCCAAATGGTATCCTGGAACAGAAAAAGGACATAAGGTAAAAATTAAAGAAATTTGAATAAAGTTTTTAAAAAGATTTTATTTATTTATTTGTCAGAGAGAGGAGAAAGTGAGCACAAGCAGGGGAGTGGCAGAGGGAGAGGGACAACCAGGCTCCCCATTGAGCAAGGAGCCCGAGGTGGGACTCGACCCCACTGGGATCATGACCTGAACTGAAGGCAGACACTTGACCGACTGAGCCACCCAGCTGCCCTATAGTATAGGCTTTAGTTAATTAAAAAAAAAAATCTTTGTTGACACCTTACTTTGAACAAATCTGCCACCATTTCTAAATTGCAGCAACTGAGCCAGGCACCCCTGTATTGTTTTCTTAAAGCACAAACACTCTAGGGCCAGACTGGGCTTAAAGAACAGACCCACCACTTATCACCACTGTAACCTTTTGAAAAAGTTACCTAACTGCTCAGATACTCCGTGTTTCTCACCTGTAAAAAACACAGTATCAAGTATCAAGAATATTTACCTCAGGGCGCCTGGGTGGCTCAGTGGGTTAAAGCCTCTGCTTTCGGCTCAGGTCATGATCTCAGGGTCCTGGAATCGAGTCCCGAATCGGGCTCTCTGCTTGGCAGGGAGCCTGCTTCCTCCTCTCTCTCTCTCTCTGCCTGCCTCTCTGCCTACTTGTGATCTCTCTCCCTCTGTGAAATAAATAAATAAAATCTTTGAGGGGGAGCGGCAAGATGGCGGAGGAGTAGGAGACCGATTATCATCAGGTCCCAGGAATTCACCCAGAGAGCTATCAAACTATTTTGAACACCTACAAATTGCACCAGAGACCGAAGAGAAGAGGAGCAGCAATTCTAGGAACAGAAAATTGACCGCCTTCTGGAAGGTAGGACGTGCAGAGAAGTGAATCTGAGGCGACGGGAAGATAGACCCGGGGGGAGGGGCGGCTGCCGGCAAGGGAGCGAGCAGCGGAGCACAGACTCGGGGCTGTTAGAAGTCGGCTCCACTGAGGGACGTCGCCCCAGAGACCAAGCGGGGGGTGAAACCCCTGCAGGGACAGTGTGGTCTCAGGACCCACGGGGACACAAAAAGACCAGGGGTGTCTGAGCGCGACCGAGCTCCCAGGTCTCAGAGAGAAGCCGGCGGGAGAGACGGAGCTGAGCTGAGGTGTCTCTCAGCTCGGGGTTACCTTGGGCTGTGATCTGAAGC
>LNAC01000450.1:1325196-1368541 GCA_002007465.1 Ailurus styani | reverse complement strand
GCCCGTGGGGTCCCCGCTCACAGATCAGTGGCCCGGCTGAGCTTCAGATCCCAGCCCAAGGTAACCCCAAGCTGAGAGACACCTCAGCTCAGCTCCGTCTCTCCCGCCGGCTTCTGAGACCTGGGAGCTCGGTCGCGCTCAGACACCCCTGGTCTTTTTGTGTCCCCGTGGGTCCTGAGACCACACTGTCCCTGCAGGGGCTTCAGCCCCCGCTTGGTCTCTGGGGCGACGTCCCTCAGTGGAGCCGACTTCTCACAGTTTCGAGTCTGTGCTCCGCTGTTTGCTCCCTTGCCGGCAGCCGGCCCCTCCCCCCGGGGTCTATCTTCCCGTCGCTGCAGATTCATTTCTCCGCACGTCCTACCTTCTAGAAAGTGGTCAGTTTTCTGTTCCTAGACTTGCTGCTCTTCTTCTCTTCGATCTCCGGTAGAATTTGTAGGTGTTCAGAATGGTTTGATAGCTCTCTGGGTGAATTCCTGGGACCTGATGATAATCGGTCTCCTACTCCTCCGCCATCTTGCCGCTCCTCCCTCTACTTACTGTATTTTTATATATAGCAAATATACACAATAGGTATATATACACAAGTTTATATATAGCAAATATACACAATAGTATATATACACAATCAGAAATGGATATTTAAAATACCATTTACAATAGAATGAAAATTATGAAAGAGAGGCAAAATTGACCCCCCCAAAGTGTGCAGGACCTGTGTACTAAAAACTACAAAACACTCTGAAAGAAATCAAGTAAATAAGTAAAATCTAAATAAATCTAGTAAATCTAAATTAAGTAGAGAGGTATACAGGGTTCAAAGATCAGAAAATTCAACATCGTTAAGATATTTTATCCCCCCCAATTGGTTTACAGAGAGTCACAAAGTCACAATCAAAACGTCACCACGTCTGAAACTGGCAAGCTGATTCTAAAATTCACGTGGAAATTCAGAGCTCTTACAAAATTCAAAACAATTCTGAAAAAGAACAAAGCTGGAAGACTAACACTACCTGATTTTAGGACTTATTTATAATAAGAACTCCCAAAATGCAATAATTCAAGAAAACAACCCAATTTTTTTAAAGATTTTATTTATTTATTAGAGAGAACGAGCACGTGAGAGAGAGAGAGAGAGCACAATAAGGGGCAAAGGGAGACAGAAAAGCAGACTCCCTGCTAAGCAGGGAGCCCGGTCCCAGGAACTCAAGATTAGGACCTGAGTTAAAGGCAGATGCTTAACCAACTGAGCCACCCATGTGCCCACAACCCAATTTTCAAAACAGCTAACACATGTGAATAGACACTTTATCAAAGATGACATAAAGATGGCAAATAATCACATGAAAATAATGCTCAACATCAGCATCATTAGGGAAATGCAAATTAAAACCACAATTAGATATCACTACACACCCAGAAGAGTGGCTAAAATTAAAAAGACTTGCCTTGCCAAGTGTTGGTGAGGATATGGATCAAAGATATCTAGTAGGAATGTAAAATGAGAAAAACTCTGTAAAAACAGTTTGAGTTTTTTAAAAAAATTAAACCTTAACTTCCTTACGATCAGTTTCATTCTTAGGTATTTGCCTAAGAGAAATAAAAGTTACACACTCTACAAAAAATGGTACATAAATGTAGCTTTATTTGTAAAAGCCAAATACTAAAAGTCATCCAAATATGTTCAACAACAAGTAAACGGATAAACAAATGCTGACATATCCAAATAACGGAATAGTAATAAAAAGAATGAATTACTAAAACCCAACTGCATGGATGAATATCAAAACAAGTAGAAAAGCTAGACCATAAAGGGGCGGGGGGGAGACATACTATATCACTTCCTTTATATAAAAATTCTACAAAATGTAAACCAATCCTACGGTTAGAAAAAAAGAACAGTGGCTGCCTGGGATTGGGAAGGGGATGGAGAAATGAAGGAGGTAGGGAAAAGGAATTACAAATCTGGAGGAATCATGGATATATTCCTTGAATGTTGTGATAGTTTCAAAGATGTACACATAGATCCAAATATAGCATCACATCATTTACCATGCATACATGCTGATAATTACATGTCAACTATACCTCAAATACAGCTGTGTAATAAAATCTATCCTGATTTGAGAAAGTGTCTTTCCTTACTGTGCAATAATTAGAATCCACAGCTTAGCCTATTTGCAAAACAAATTTATTTACTTCTCAGTTCATAAAACTAAAGCACACACCTAATATTCAACATAAACATTTAAAACATCACAAACTATCGAGTGCATGTTTTGCACATGTTTCATCCTCAAGACAGCACTTAACTAAAAAAGTAGAAGGGCTTGAGAAATGCATTTTTATACTTGAACTTAATAGGAAGTTCTTGACTTCTCAATCAAGAAGGTAACCAGAAAGGAAACCAAGAAGTCTATGAAGAAGGAAAGGGGGGTGGGGGGGGGGAGGAATCAAGTGTAAGAGTCATGTATAAAGACATCAATCATACAGGGTTGAAGGGAGAGGGAACACTCAGATCTCTACCATATACAGAAAAGTAAAACTGAAATAAATTTCTAAATGCCAAAAAAACAGAAAAGTAATGGAAGACAATACTTCTAAACATAACTCAAATCCTAGAATCCAAAAATGAAAACACTGCCACAGGTTTGAATTCATTTAAATTCAAAACCTCTACAATGTGGAGATGCCAACATGTACGGCAGTCAAAGAGAGAACATTCATTTATTCAGTCAACTTTCAGGGACTGGTGTGAGGACAGAATGGTAAATACGAAGTCCCTATGCTCAGAATTTTTTATGTGAGTTCCACGATGAAAAATAAAACAAGAAGTAAAACAAAACTAGGAAAATGAACAACAGGTAAGAATAAGTAAATTATTCAGGAATAAACAAAGGGTCAAAGGGTCAGTTATTTAAAAATGATTTCAGTAATAAAACATATGCAAATTTAAACAATAAAATACTCATTTCTACTTAGGCAAACAACAAAATAAGATTAGTATCCAGTATCCACAAGGCTAAGAGGGTTAACAGATATACTTATTCATTATGGGAAAACTACCATTATATTTTGAAACCAATCCTATAACAGCTACTAAAAGTTTAAATGTGAATATCCTTTGCCCCATCACAATTCCTCAATTAGATAAATCTCTATTGGTGAAACTATGTAATACAAGAAATTAAGGTCTCCAATTTTTGAGAGAGGACAATGAACAAAAGACAGACACCTTTTGAAATTCTGAGGTTATCTATTTATTTTTCCATAGACTTGTACATTTTCATATGCACCCAAAAATCTGCATTCTATTTTAAGCAGCTTCTTTGTGAGTTGAGAAATGCTGGGACTATCCCGACCTAAATTGAGAGGTGTGTTTTGAGAAGTAATTCCATTCTAAAGTGTCCAGAATCCTTTACTGTTAAATACCAGGAGACAAGGGAATCTAAATAGTGTTCCCTGAAATCAGAGGGGTGATTAGCAAAAACTGAAGGGACCAGGTGGAATTAACATACCTATGAAGAAACCAAAATTATTACATCCACATATGCAGATTTAGAAAAAAACTGACATTTTAGAAGAAACAGCAATTACAGTTGATTTCCATTATTCCCAGACTCTGTATTTGTGAATACCACTCCCTCCAAATTTACTTGTAAACCCAAAAGCAATTCCTGTAGTTCTGTCACTCATTCACAACCATGCAGAGTGGAAAAACAGCAGTCACCCACAACAGTTCCCAGACGGGGTCCAACAAGGCTACACTCTGGCCTCTTGCTCCACCTTCCACAATGTGAACAAGTGCCTTTTTCGCTGTCTATTTAGTGCCACAGTTTCTACATACTTGTGCTTTCTGTGGGTGATTTGGGGGTTTTAAATGGCCCCCAAGCATGATGCTGAAATGCTAAGTGCAAGGCAGTGATGTGCCCAGTGTTCTGGGTAAGCTTCATTTAGGCATCAGTTACAGTGCCCATGTGTTCAAGGTTAAGGAGTTGACGGCAGACATTAAATAAAGTGTCTTAAACCTAACACAAGGAACGCCTGGGTGGCTCAGTCAGTTAAGTGTCTGCCTTGGACTCAGGGTCCTGGGATCGAGTCCCACATGGGGCTCCTTGCTCAGCAGGGAGTCTGCTTCTCCCTCTGCCTGCCGCTCCCCCTGCTTGTGCTTGCTCACTCTGACAAATAAAATCTTTAAAAAAATTTAAAAATAAACCTAACACAAGCTTATGTATTGATCAGCTGATGAAAATGCTGTGGCCAGAGGTTCACGGTAACAGAAGCATGTATCTCCAATGGGAGCAATGGTTCAGTATCTGCTGGTTCCCTGCTCTAGGTGACTACACAGAACATAACTGCTGTGAATAACAAGACTCCACTGTAACTGGAAAAGGCTCACAACTGATGCAGTTAAAGACCAGGATTTCAGGCTTGTAGCTAGGTAAACTGCAACTTCGGAAAAGGAAGACGACTGTTGTGAGAATGGCAAACTGGATTACCAGGGAGAAAAGGGCCCCAGTTAAGTTACATGAATTACAGGAAGGGCACTAAGGAGAACAGCTGGAAGATGAAGTACATCGATAGTGCTTAATTTAAACACAGTAGAGTTGATGGGGAAGGAAACGTACTCACACCAAAGCATGTGAGTTAATGAATGGAAGTTTCAATCCATGAAGGAAAACACAACTGCAAAGGTACACTCATTAAACTTTGGTAAGACGGAATTCTGGTCTTAAATGCAATGAAAGAATGCTTGCTCAAATTAAACAGACCTAGCTTAAGAAAAATAAGGTTAGTCCTAGAACCTGAGAATGGAAAGACTGAGGCAAGTATTAGGAAACAGAAAGCAAGAGAAAGGTGAGTCTATCAGGCTTGATAGATCATGACTACTGCGGTGTGATGCGGATGGCCACAGGGACACACTCTGGTCAGGGGACCAGAGCGCAGCAGCAGTCTGCACTCTAAATGAGATCTACCATTTAGTAACTGTTTGACCTGAGGAAAAGGAAATGTCTGTTGCAAAGCTTAGTGACTAACACCTAACTAGTTATGCCTCTTAAGCTTTCCTAAAATACTTAATTTTTGTAAAGACTTTATTTTTAAGTAATCTCTACACCCAACGTGGGGCTTGAACTCACAACCCCAAGATCGACAGTCACTGCTCCACTAACTGAGCCAGCCAGGCGCCCAGTTAATAAATTTATTTTCTAAATGAACATGCTTTAAATAGTTCAGCACTGTTCAAAAATACTAAAATTCCATCACCCAGTGTAACTATCATTACATCGCATTTGTGTTACTATAAAAAAACAAACAGGAATCAAAGTGAGTTAAACTATACGTAATTCTTTAATGCGATTTTAAAAAGAAAAAAGTGAAAAAATGATGGAACTATAAACTTTGTTTTTTTGCTATAAAAGATTCTCTAATACCGATCTAAGGTTAAGAGAGATTTTAAAAACATTAAAGGTTAGAATCACAGTTTTAACTGCATGTTTCGCTTTTAAACTTGATTCCCTACGAGAGAGAAATAGATCATCATTTTACACTTCCCCCATCCACACATTACGTACATTTTCATTATCATAAGTTCGTACCATCTCCAAGGAAGATAAACAAATGGCCAATAAACACATGCAAGGATGCTCCGTTTCATGAGCCATCAGGGAAATGCTAATGAAAGCCACACTAAAATACTTCTTTTACCCCCACTAAGATGGCTAAATCAAAAAGACAGATGTAACAATTGTTGCCAAGGAGTACAGAAATTAGAACCCTCCTACAAGGCTGGTTTAGAATGCAGAATGATGCAGAAACTTTGGAGAACAGTCTGGCAGTTACTCAAAAAGTTAAGCATTTACCATATGATACAATAATTCCACTCCTAAGTATCTACCTGAGAGAAATGAAAATGCCCACATAAAAACTTGTACACAACTGTTCAGAGCAGCATTATTCTTTAGAGCCTAAACATAGAAACAATCTGTGCTACTTTGAATTATAACAAGAAATACATATTTGGGGGGCACTTGGGTGGCTCACTCAGTTAAGCATCCTACTCTTCATTTCAGCTCACGTCATGATCTCAAGGTGCTCAGACTGAGCCCCATGTTGGGCTCACTGCTCAACATGGACTCTACTTATCCCTCTCCCTTCCCGACTTGCCCACACACTCTTGTCTCTCCCTCAAATAAATAAAACTTAAAAAAAAAAAAAAAGAAATATACATTCGGTCTTCACCTCTGTTTCCAGCATGGAGCTCCTAAAACCCTCAAAATTTCCTAAGTGATTAAGCAGTAAAGTGTTTTTTGTTATCATAGGTGCCCTTTCAAGGACCCCAGAGTTTAAGGTTAAATGAGACGATTTTTTAAAGCCCCCTGGAATGGGGGCTGGTTACCAGGGAAGCTAATCAGGATAAGAGGGTTGAAACTTTTAGTCCCCACCAAGCTCCTTCTCCCCCTCCCCACCAACAACCAGGGAGGAGAGAGGGGTAGGAGGTTAGATCAATCACCAGTTTTAATCAACCATGCCTAGGGAAGCCTATGAAGGAATCCCTCAACTATGGAGTTCTGCGCTTCCAAGATAAAGAATACAGGGAGGTATGGGGAGGGGGAGGGGTCTAGAAAGAACATGGAAGTTTCTTGTCTGTTCCCTAAACCCTGCCCTATGCATCTCTTCCATGTGGCTGTTCCTGAGCTTTTATAATAAACCAGTAATCTAGTAATCTTTACCTGGTTCTGTGAGCCAATACAGCCAATGAAACCCAAGGAGGGGGTCCTGAGAAGCAGAAGATAACAACGTGGACTTGTGACTACTGTCTGAAGGGGGGGGGGCCAGTCCCATGGGAATAAACCTGTAAGCTGTGGTACCTAACGCTACATTCAGAACTGAGATGGTGTCAGAGAATTGCTTGATGTGTGGAAAACCCACTCACTTGGGGTCAAAGTGAAGTAGGACTGTAACAGAGTACAGAGAGTAGAGGAGACATACAGGAGTGTGTCCTTCCACAGATAAAGAAATGGGATGATATCTGCCATGGAATATTAGTCAGTCACTAAAAGGAATGAAGTACTGACACGAATTACGACATGGATGAATCTTGAGAACATTATGCTAATGAAGGAAGGCAGTCACAAAGCCCACATGTTGTATGATTCCATGTACATACAATGCTCGGAACAGGCAAATCTATAAATGTGGAAAATAAATTACTGGTTACCTAGGGCAAGGGGATTGGAGGGAAATGGGAAATGACTGCTAATGAGTACAGGGTTTCTCGGGTACCAAAATTGCTCTCAAAGTGACTGTGGTGGGCGCCTGGGTGGCTCAGTGGGTTAAAGCCTCTGCTTTCAGCTCAGGTCATGATCTCAGCATCCTGGGATCAAGGCCTGCATCGGGCTCTCTGCTCGGCGGGGAGCCTGCTTCCTCCTCTCCCTGTCTCTCTGCCTGCCTCTCTGCCTACTTGTAATCTCTCTCTCTGTGTCAAATAAATAAATAACATCTTTAAAAAAACAAAAAACAAAAAAAAAACAAAGTGACTGGGGTAATGGTTGCACAACTCTGTGAATACACTAAAATCCCCTGAACTGTACACTTTACTGAGTGAATTGCAGGATATGTGAATTATATCTCAATAAAACTGTTACATAAAAAAATTTATAGCATAACAAAGAACAAAATTACATGCAGACAACAATTTGTATGTATACTATAGTCAGATGAAAAATAATAGAAGACTCTATTTACAATAAGAACCAGAAGGTAAAATACCTAGGAACAAATCTAGCAAGAAGTATATTAGACTTAAGGATACAAAAAGGAACAGAAAGACTCCTATAAATCATCCTAATTTATAAAATAACAGGATCATGATAAAAATGCCAGAACTAGATAAGCTGTTCTGATTTTCATTATTTAAAAAAAAAATCCAAGTGTCACATGTCAAAATTATAAAAGCACATACCCTTTTGACTTACAGATGTATTAGGAGAGATGCAAAACCAATCTACAAGGTTATTCACTGTAGCACTGTTTGTCACAGACTGACCGTCACTATAGTGCTACTTACATTACAGTGAAAGAAATATTATGGAGATAATATAAGGAGAATTGTCTATACCCTTATTTAGAAATCTCTCCACAATACAATATTACATGAGAAAAAAAGCACAGTGCAGAAATACGTATATATTCTCTTTTCAATTAAAAATTAGGTGTGGAATAAGAACCTGTATTTGTATATGCACAGAAGGACTCCAGAGGAATGCAGAAGAAACTACTGACCCTGTGTGTGAATGCATGCATATATGCATGCTGGGAGGCGTAATGGGGTGGGGTGGGGGGACTGTATGAAAGGGAGACCTCCATTATACGTTTTTTTAGGTTCTCCACATCCCTTCTTCCTGAGATGTCCTTAACTCCACTTACCCCTGGCTAATATCATTAACTCAGTAGTCAGCTATTCTAGGATGCTTTACCTGATCCTTAGCCAGGCTGGCTAAGACCGTCTTAAAGAAAAGATAATAGGTCAGGCATTTGTCCTGTATTTATCATGGTTTTACAATTATCTTCTTGTGGGAGTCTTCTTCTACAGCCTGCAAGACTCCTGAAATCTTATGTCCCATCACCTACCACATCAGAAGTTTCAGAATAAATGAGTAAATAACATGTAAGTGATTTCCAGTAAGTTAGTGATGGCCTCAAATCTCCTATTCTGGACGTCCTCCTCCCTCTTGAGTTTCCCTCCTCTTCTGTTTACCTGTTCCCACTCTAAACTTCCACAAAGCAGACACCAGGGTCACCTAGAGGGGAGACAGCTGTACGAGCTGATAACATATTGAAAGCTACTTGACTCTGGGGTGACACTTACCAAAAGTTACACTTATCAAAAAGAGCTAAATATAATATTCTCTTTAAAAAAAATCAGAAGAGTGGGATCCAGAGTTTGAGAGACATGGTCTACCACTCTTCCATGGAAAAACATGAATAAAGCTTACTGAAACTAAAACTCAACAAAAGGCTTCAAAAGGTCAGAAAATATCACAAAGTAGAAAAGGCAAATGTGTGTGCCTGTAGTAAGGCACCTGATTCCACTACCATTTAAAGACTACCAAGGAGGCCTGCCACCCTCCGTCAGGGACACAGCACCTGCGCTTGCTCTTCTGGGCACCCCACAGGCCGAGGTGCTGGAGGACAGGCTGTGGGAACAGTTTGGGCCGCTGCCCCAGCTGGTCACCATCTGCCAGCTCCAGTGGCTGCCTGTAGGCGGCTACTCTTCTACTGAGGGTGGTCCTCCAACTGATGCTGGAACAGCAGTGCGTGTGTGAGCAGATAAAAAAATCTCAATCTTGGTTTTGCCAAACTGAAAACACTTGTGCCATTTCTTCCCCAAAGCAGGGAACCCAGCAAAGTTGATATCCTTCAAGGTGCAACTGAATACATACAAGTTCTCAGATGTTTTCAGAGGAGCCAAAGACTCTGAGACACAAAACCCAGAACTAAAGCAACAAGCCTTCTGAACCACATATATCCTTGGCTAGAAATCTATTGAGAAACATCACCCAACATGCCAGCTGTACTGTGGGCTTGAAGAATGAGGAGAAAAGGCCCAGGGCAGATGGTGGCAGTGGTGAGTCAGTATACACTTGTCACCAGAGCGTGATGTCTACAAATGGAGTTATCTTCCCAACCAGGAGTCTGGATAGATCCCTAAAAGTAGAAGTCCTAAGTCACAGGCTCCCCCAAGCATGAAAAGTGAAAAGGCCAGTCCAGGGCTACCTTCCAGAGACAAATATATGCAGTCTTGGGGGAAAAAAAAAACTATTACCAAGGAGTCCAGATCCAGGCCCCTTTCCCCTGGAAGGCTTCTGAGCATGATGGCCTGGAACAAGTAGCTATCATAGGCTACAGATGTACCTCAAAAGTAGGCAATTACAATGCTGCCACCACACAGCGAAATAAGAGAAACATGAAAATTGTTTGGTATTTGCAGATTTTTAAGGCAGAATTTTTAAAATTTGTATGCATCTGAATTTCAGCATCCTGTAGTAATAATTTGTTGTTGACCAATCCTCCTCCTGAGAGAAAGAAAACTGGATGAAAATAGGTACACGATACAAAAAATGAATCTGAAAGCACTGGAGAACTACAAAGACAGCAAAGAAATGAGAGACAAAGAACTCAGAAGAGAAGCAAAGAGAAGTAGCCGGCAGAACAGATCCCACGTTACCTTTGGCAAAGTATGAAGAATCACAAGCAGCAAAGGCAAGTAGATGAGGTGAAAGCAAAGAAACTGAGGAGCTAAGCAAAGCTTTAATCCCTCTTCTACTACTGGGGAAGCAACACAGGAATTCAGGAAACACCAAGGAAAAAGACCCTGCTAACCCACCAAGATTCCAGTTAGGACCTACTAATGGAATAAGTGTGACCTGAAATAAGTCAACCCACTGAACACCAACAACACTCAAATGAGATGAATTCCTTAAAAATAAGAGAGAGAGAGAGAGAGAGAGAGAGAGAGAGAGATGAATTCCTGATTAGACTATGGGCAGGTGATCCTACTGTGATTGCCTGCCAAGGACAAAAGCAAATCTACTCCAAAGGAAGAAAAAACACCATCCACACAGACCATCAAATTATTCGACCATTTCCTATAATTTCCAGCATTCAATGAAACTTACTAAAGGATTGAAAACCAAAAGAAAAAGAGAAAAAAAACAGAACTCCCAGGAGATTCAGATATTGGAGTTACCAAGCACAGTCTTTAAAAAGCTATGATGGACTTACACTTTAAACAAAGAGTGACACAGACTGGATTTACCCTCCCACATAGAACAACTAAAAACCAAATAAATATATGAAAACCAGAGTTTCAGACATTACACACCAGGCAGCACAGGACAATAATCACTGACAGATGGAAAACAAACAATGTAAGCCTTTGAGACTGTTGTGCCTGGACAGTTTCCTTACAGTACGAAGGAAATGGATGAACGCTGGTGGAGTCTGGCAGTCTTTGCGAATTGAGATGAAACTGGCAGTCCAGAGACACCCAGGTGGCTAGAGTTCACAGGGCTTAGTGCCAAAGAAGAGAGAGAGTGACACACATAAAACGTACTAAAGATCTGAGGACCCTCCTGAGTCTTCGGCTGAGTAGTGATAAGCAAATGCATGTGAAGAAAAACTAGGCCAGAGATGGGGGAGTGAAGACAAACTAAAAAGGGCAAAGGGAACAATCCTTAGGATCACACATTCCACCAGATGGAAAATTTCATAACTCAGAGAATTTAGAGAGGTGTTAGTTAAAAGCAAACCTTGAGAGAATCAAACTGTTTCCAAATAACTGCACCCCAGAACAAAGCTCAGGAGTATTTACGGGAGTATAAAAACATCCAGCACCCAAAAAAGTAAAATTTACAATGCAATGTGTCTAATAAAAAATTACCAGGCATGCAAAAAGAGAGGAAAAGAGAAATGAGTAGGGTGAGTGGAAAGGAATCAAAGCAACCCAGAAATGAATAAGGTAGAAACAGCAATTAAAAGTTAGTATAACTGTATTACATACCCTCGAAAAGGTAGAGGCAAATATCAAGTAAAAGCATGGAAGATTACAAAACAAAAAACAAAAAACAAAACAAACAAACAAAAAACAACTTAAATTCCAGTTATGAAAAATGCACTATTACTGGATGAAATTAACAGCAAATTAGATTCTGTAAAGAAAAGCTGAAACTGAAGATACAGCAATAAAAACTGTCCAAAGGAAGGGGGGGGGAACCGAAACAAATTAAACAGAGGATTAGTGAGCTGTGGGACAACTTCAAGATACAAGTAACTCCATTCCAAAAAAGGTAGGTTAGGGAGGGGAGAACACAAAAAATTATTTGAAGAGTGACCTAAACTTTTTCAAATTTCATGAAAACTACAAACCTACAGGTTCAAGAGTTTCAACAAAACCATAAGAGNGGGGGTAGGGAGGGAAAAATAATGAAACAAGATGGGATGGGGAAGGAGACAAACCATAAGAGACTTCTAATCTCATAAAACAAACTGAGGGTTACTGGGGGGTGGGAGGGTAGGGATAGGGTGGATGGGTTATGGACATTGGGGAGGGTTTGTGCTTTGGTGAATGCTGTGAAAGATGTAAGCCTGATGATTCACAGACCTGTACCCCTTGGGCAAATAATAAAAATAAAATTAAAAAAAAAAAAACTAAGCACAAGAAAAAAAAAATGACACACAGGTACATCATAATCACATTGCTTAAACCAGTAATAAAGAGAAAGTCTTAAAGCGGCTATAGAAAAAGGACATACATAAAAGAAACTAGGATAAGAACAGCAGCAAACTTCTTATCAAAAACAATGCAAGCAAGAAGATGGTAGAACAGGATCTTTTAAAGTACTGAAAGATGAAAACTGTCAACCTAGAACTCTATACTCAGAAAAAATATCTTGCAAAAATATAAGGCAAAGTAAAAGACTTTTCAAACGTGAAACCTGAATTTAAAAAAATCACCAACAGACCTCCATTACAGGAAATATTAAGGGAAGTCCTTCAATTGGAAGGAAAAGGATAACAGAAACTTGCCTACAGACAAAGGAATAAAGAACACTGGAAACAGTAAGTACATGGGAAAATAAAAACAACTTTTCCTAATATTTCACCCTTTAAAGGAAAAATAATAATACACTGTGAGATTTATAACATGTATAAGGAAAATATATGACAGCAATGGCACAAACAAGAAACAGAAGTAAATTGTTAAGACTCTTATACCAAATGCGAACCAATAGAATATTCTTGATACAGTTTATATTATAAATCCTAAAGGAACCATTATTAAACAAAGAATTATAGCTTATTAGTCAACAAAGGGGATAAAACACAATTTTATCAAAATATTGTGGTGGCAATTACAATGCTGCCACCACACAATGAAATAAGAGAAACACGAAAATTGTTTGTTATCTGCAGATTCTTTAAGCAGAATTTAAAAATTTGTATGCATCTGAATTTCAGCTTCCTGTAGTAATAATTTGTTGTTGACCAATCATCCTCCTGAGAGAAAGAAAACTGGATGAAAATAGGCTACAAAACACAAAAATGAATTTGAAAGCTATTTAATTAAATTAAAAATTTTTTTTTTGAAAGCCAGAGAAAGCATGAGAAGGGGGAAGGTCAGAGAGAGAAGCAGACTCCCCGCTGAGTGGGGAACCCAATGTGGGACTTGATCCCGGGATTCCAGGATCATGACCTGAGCCGAAGGCAGTTGCTTAACCAACTGAGTCACCCAGGTGCCCCAATTAAATTTATAATTAATTTAAATATATATTTACATACATATATAATTTAATTTGTAATTTAATTTAAAAATTAACTAGGTAGTTAATCCAAAAGGTAGAGAAAGGCAACAAAAAACAGATAGGAAAAGAGAAGATAAATCACATGACAACATATTCAAACCTAACTACCAGACATAAAAAGAGAGAAACCAACTACTATCCACTGGAAGCACCCTTCTAAGAACATCATTGCAAGTGCGAGGAGTTTAGTGCAATTCAATTATGAGTGCAGTGTCCACAATAAGTCTGAAAGCAGTCTGGACTCCAGGAGCTCCACAAACTGACCAGCCAAAGCCCCTAAATGAGATAAAAAAAAAAACCCTCCACAAACAGAATTAAAACTTAGTGAGAAAGGCATAAAAGAGATGAAGGGGAAAAGAAGGTCCAGATTAAAATGAGAGAAGGGAACAGAATCAGAAAGTTTCACTTCAAAAACCACAAGAGGGAGCTCTGAAGTTAGGAAAACAATCCTGAATCACACCTTCAGGAACTTCAGAAAAACTAAGTTAAAAAAAAAAAAGAAAAATTGTACACTCAAATCTCATAAGTTATCAAATATTTTTAAAAGTTACCAAAATAGGGGCACCTGGGTGACTTGGTTAAGTGTCTGACTCTTGGTTTGGGTCAGGTCATGATCTCAGGGTCAGGAGATCCAGCCCCGTGCTCAGTGGGGAGTCTGCTTGAGATCCTCTCTCTCTGCCCCTACCCACCCCCACATTTGTGTGCTCTCACACCCATGCGTGTGGGCTCTTTCTTTCTCTAAAAACTAAATAAATCTTAAAAAAAAAAGTTACCAGAATAACTCCCTACAGACAAGGAAAGTCTTTGTCGCCCCCAAAACTATTACTTACAATTTCAAACTGAGTTAAAAGTTTGGCATTAAGAAAACGATAAAAGTGGGGCACCTGGATGGTTCAGTGGGTTAAAGCCTCTGCCTTCGGCTCAGGTCATGATCTCAGAGTCCTGGGATCGAGCCCCGCATCGGGCTCCCTGCTCAGTAGGGAGCCTGCTTCCTCCTCTCTCCCTGCCTGCCTCTCTGCCTACTTGTAATCTCTATCAAATAAATAAATAAAATCTTTAAAAAATGCTAAAAGCAATAAAAGAATATAAGTAAGAATTAGAAAAATTCAGTAAAGGAAAACTAAATTACTAAGAACTTAATAACTACAAAAGAGAATGCTTTTAGAAAAGGAAGATATTTTTAAAAATCACAAATAAATGAAGAACTACAGATTCAAAATCAATTCTTTTCTTATATACCACCAATGAAAAACTGGAATTTGACATTAAAAACAATACCACCAGCACCCCCAAAATGAAATATTTAGTACAAGTCTAACAAACTATACTGTATGAGGGTAACTAAAACTCTGATGAAAGAAATCAAAGAATTAAGTAAATGGATAGATATTCCATATTCATGGACAGGAAGAAGACTCAATATTATTAAGATGTCAGCTCTTCCCAACTTGACCTACAGATTCAATGCAATCTCAAGCAAACATCCAGCAAGTTATTTTATGGATATTGACTAATTTTAAAGTTTACATGCAGAGGCAAAAGACCACAGAATAGCCAACACAAAATTGAAGGAGAAGAAGAAAGTTGGAGAACCGATGCTAGCTGCCTTCAAGACTTACCATAAAGCTACAGTAGTCAAGACAGTGTGGTATTGGCAAAAGAACAAACAGATCAATAGAATTGAACAGAGAGCCCAGATCTTTGGGCAGTCAACTGATCAAAGGCAGTACAACAGAGAAACACTCTTCCAACAGATGGTGCTGGAATAACTGGACATCCAAAAGTTAAAAAAAAAAAAAGAATACAGACACCTTACATTCTTCATAAAAATAAACTCAAAATGGATCACAGACCTAAATGTAAAACACAAAACCATAAAAATCCTAGAAGATAACACAGAAGACAATCCATGATTTAGGTTTGAATGACTTCTTAGATATAACAACGAAAGCAGAACCCATGAAAGAAATAATAAGCTGAACTTCATTAGAATTAAGGGCGCCTGGGTGGCTGAGTGGGTTAAAGCCTCTCCTTTCAGCTCAGGTCATGATCTCAGGGTCCTGGGATCGAGGCCCGCATCGGGCTCTCTGCTCAGCAGGGAGCCTGCGTCCCCCTCTCTCTGCCTGCCTCTCTGCCTCCTTGTGATCTCTCTCCCTCTGTGAAATAAATAAATAAAATCTTAAAAAAAAAAGAATTAATAATATCTGCTCTGTGAAAGACACTATCAAGAGAATAAGAAGAAAGGAGTATCTTGGTGGCTCAGTCAGTTAAACAACTGCCTTCCGCCCAGGTCATGATCCCAGGGACCTGGGATTAAGCCCCACATAGGGCTCCTTGCTCAGCGGGAGCCTGCTTCTCCCTCTCCCTCTACCTGCTGTTCCCCTGCTTGTACTCTCTCTCTGTCAAATAAATAAAATCTTAGAAAAAAGAGAGAGAGAGAGAGAATGAGAAGCCAGGCCACAGACTGGGAGAAAACATTTGCAAAGACCTATCTGGTGAAGGACTGTCATCCAAAATATACAAAGAACTCTTAAAACTCAACAATAAGAAAACAATCCAATTTAAAAATGGACAAAAGATGTGGACTCACCAAAGTAAATATGCAGATAAAATATAAGCATATGAAAAGATGCTCTTAATCATGTCATCATCAGGGAAATGAAAATTAAAATAACAATGAGATTCCACTACATGTACCATTTAGAATGGTCAAAATCCCGAACACTGATAACATCAAATGCTGGAAAGGATGTGGAGCAACACGAAGTCTCATGCGCTGCTAGTGGAAACGCAAAATGACACAGACATTTTGGAAGGGTTTAGCAGTTTCTTACAAAACTAAACATATTCTTACCATATGATCCAGCAATCACACTCCCTAGCATTTACCCAAAGGAACTGAAAACTTACATCCACAAAAAACCTGGACATGGATGTTTATAGCAGTTTTATTCATAACTGCCAAAACTTGGAAGCAACAAAGATGTCCTTCAGTAGATGTGATGAACGGATAAATAAACTGCAGTACATCCAGACAATGGAATATTATTTAGCACTAAAAAGAAATGAACTATGAAGCTATGAAAAGACATGGAGGAACTTAAATGCATGCTACTAAGTGAAAGAAGTCAATCTATAAGGCCATATACTATATGATTCCAACTCTGTGACATTCTGGAAAAGGCAACTATGGAGACAGTAAAAAGATCACTGGTTGCCAGGGGTTCAGGGAGAGGGAAGGAGGATGAAATGGCAGAGACAAAAGACTTTTAGGGAAGTGAAAATACTATGATTTATAATGGGTAGACATATGTCATTATGTATTTGTCTAGACCTATAAAATGTACAACACCAAGAGTGAACCAAGAGTGATAATATGTCAGTCAATATAGGTTCATCAATTATAACAAATGCACCATTCTGGTAGAGGATGTTGATAGCACAATACTGGGTCACATTTGCTGTGAACCTAAAACAGCTCTAAAAAATAAAGTCTATTTTAGGGGTGCCTGGGTGGCTCAGTCAGTTAAGCATCTGACTCTTGACCTTGGCTCAGGTCATAATGTCAAGGTCCTGGGATGGAGCCCCATATGGGGCTCTATGCTTAGCATGGAATCTGCTTTTCCATCCCCCTCTCTCTCTGCCTCTCCCCCCAACTCATGCTCGAGATCTCTCTCTCTCAAATAAATCAAATCTTAAAAAAAGAAAAAAGGGTGCATGGGGAAGTTTTTTGGGGGTAATGAAATTCGTATTATAACCGTGATGGTGGTTACACAACTGTGTATATTTATAAAAGAAGTGTACAACAATAAAGTGTGAGTTAAAACGTTTCATTTTATTTTCCTGTAAATTATACCTTAATTTTTTAAGTTTCAACATGATTCAAGAGACAAATATGCAAATTCAGAAAATAAATCTCTGAAAAAACACAAAGGAATCAGAATACTAAGTTATTATCCAGACAGTCTTAAAATTAAAAGAAAAAAATTCAAACTATACGTGTACATATTTTTCTTGATATACTGTACCTGAGAATACCGAAGTAGAACAAAGCCAACACCACAATATATTCCAGTAAAATGACTGATTTAAAAAAATCCTTTGGGCTTCTGGGCGAAAAGAGCAACTAATAGGTCAAAGAAAACCAGACTATCATCAAAGCCTATCGCAAAACTGAAGCCACATATTTAAGAAATTTCAGGAAAGAACGTAAAGCACTGATTTTACTTACAGTCAAACTGACATTCAAATATAAAGGACACAAACTGTTATTAACATGCAAGAAACCCAGAGAATATGCTCCCATGAGCCTTTCCTAAGAAACATCTAGAGAGTAAGAGTCCAGAAAACCAAAATGATTAGAGATAAATGAACTAGTGGAAGGCACTGAATACATACTTAGAAAACAAAGTCCAAATGGGATTGTATGCAGGTTAAATGGGAAGGCTGATAGTATATAATGACTACATACTTCACAATATAGAGTACAACAATTTAACGGGAGTGGGATGAGGAATGGGAATAATATTCCAAGCAGTTCTACCTGCTTTCAGTATTCATGTTAGCGTGGTAGTATCTTTAGTACTGTTATTCTGAGACTGCAATGTAATATGGGATAAGCCAAATAAATAATTACAGGATATTCAAATTCCATCATCCCATGTCCCTGAGAACTAGGACACTCAGTATTAAAGGAGACACACATGTAATTATAGAAAAGGCTAACTAAAAATCCCTGTTCTTCCAAATCTGAAATAAAAGTATCACTATATTTTTATAAGATTTTTAACTGTAAATATACAAATGTGTTTTATATATTTAAAAATATTTTATATTAAGCATGTATACATTATCATATAAATATATTTCTATCATAAATATGTATGACTCTCTCTATATATAAATATATATATACGATGAAAAGATAGGATATGTATATTCGTATTTCCTAGTTCTGTTCAGTGGAAACACCTAGAAACAATGACCAACCCAACAGCAACAAGCATCCCTAGCAACGGATATTTTGGTCTTGAAATATCATTTCCAACTAAAAAAAAACAAAAACAAAAACAGACTTTTTGGAAAAAATTACATACTCCAGGTTTGAGGCAGGAAATACACAGATGAGTCAAGAAAATCTTGCTATACCAGGTAGTGAAGAAACTACCAAAGACAAATTAGGGTTGTATCAAAATCATTTAAGAAACTCTCCCATTAGTTAACAAAAGGACAATTTAAGCATCACAATAATTACAATTCATGACGTACATCTGAAACCCAAATATTTAGATACCGCAGTTAATAATGACACTTTAAAAAAACCTAGTCACCCTCAAAGGGTGATAGTTTATATTGAAAACTAGCAAATAAAATGAAAGAAACAAATTTTCTTTTCTGCTTTTCCTATATAAACTGTACACTGGGGGCACCTGGGTGGCTCAGTGGGTTAAAGCCTCTGCCTTCAGCTCAGGTCATGATCTCAGGGTCCTGGGATCGAGCCCCGCATCAGGCTCCCTGCTCAGCAAGAGCCTGCTTCCTCCTCTCTCTCTGCCTGCCTCTCTGTCTACTTGTCATCCCTCTCTCTGTCAAATAAATAAAATCTTAAAAAAAAATTAAAAAAAAATAAACTGTACACTGGGTAATCAATCAGTACAGAAAAACAACTCTTTATAGAGATGTAGCTCACTTAATGAAAAAAAAAATGACAGAATTAGAATATCACTATTTTGCAACCCTGAAGGAACTAATGGCTCTAGGCACTGAAACATCAGTGGAAAAGAGGACCTTCAGACTTTATGTGCTATCTGAAGAAAAAGCACAGCACCACCCTGAGCCCTGCCCAGGGGGGTTAAATATGAGCCTGATCAAGCCTCTGCATCCAGATGCCCATTTTCAGGGGATGAAAAACATGCTGAACTGCATGAGTCTCAGTAAGCAAAACAGAGACTGTGGGGAAACAAGTCAAACCACCCAAGTCCAACATAGAGGGGGAAGCTGTAAATTAAGACATACTAAATAAAAACGGGGTAGAGGACTAAACTATAATGCTTAGAGATACATAATTTGGTATTAAAACTCAGTGAAAGGGGTTCTGGGTAGATGAAAAAGTCATAATTCTTTACCTGGACAGTGGTCTTATAACAAGGCTTTTGGCCGTATAATAATTCATTAATAGATCTATGCAGTTTTATGTGTTTCATTTTACAATTATAAAAAAGCGTTCTTTAAAAAGTAAATGATCAGTAGTCATTTGACTTATCTGGTTACCTCTAAAGGGCAAACAGAACTCAGCACCCATTCCCCCTGGAACCAGAGGTAACTGTGGGTCTAGGACTCAGTGACCTCAGATCCCTAGAACTTTGCATCACAGAATCTTAAGGAACTGGTTGGTGCTAAAGCATTTACAATGAACTATCTTCGCATGAACTGAAGTCAGTCTTGGCAATTTCTACACATATGAGCTTATGTGTTAAAGACCGACTAAGACAGTAAAGAGACCTCCCTGATAGCGGCTTTATTATAAGGCCCTGTTCCACAGACCTCTTTCAACCAATAGTTTATCCTCCACGATACTAACACGATACTTCCTTCCTATCTTGTACAGATTTCTTCCCAAAGCTCAGAGTAAACAAAAAACAGTGATTCAAATTTGCCAAGGAGTTCCCAACATGAGGGAAAGGGAGGAAAGAGTAGACGAGAATTCCCTTAACCTCAGAGATGTAATCTCACTAATCACTAAGTGAGTACTTTCTAAACTCATCCTGACATTGTAAGAAAAAGTAAACTTCCCTACAAGCAAAGGACGTACAATTCAAAAACTGCTAATACAGGCTAAAAAAAAGAGAAAAATACAATTAAATACCAATCCTGAAGAAATTAAAAGGGGAAAGCAGGAATGGGTGACTGCCTAAGCTTTGTAGGTAATTGAAGGTAAATCAGAGATCTGAAGGTAAATCAGAGACCATTATTTCCCTTTGGGCTACCCTGACCCACAAAGTCAAATCTGACAAGAGAGGAGAAAAAAGAAAAATTTTACTCTACACCTCCTCTATGAAACTCAACTCAAATTAATTACCACCAGCACTCTAAAAACCTCAAAGAGAGGGACCAGGAGAGACTAATGTGGGTACCCAGGGAGTGTTTAGGTTTACTGAATAGGTTAACCAGAAATTTGGAGCTGACAAGGGAAGAATATTAATATCATTACTTCCTTTTTTGCTTCCTGTAAATACTTCTCTACCTAGACTGGCAGTTATATTTTGTCTATTAGTGATTCATACTGATATACTATGTTCTTCTCACTCCCTGATATGTATAAGCTCCAGAATGACAGGGGCTGTGTTTTTTTCCCCATCTATCGATCTTCCATACATCTAGTACAGCACCTTGCAAAATGTTTTACACACAGCATATGCTCAGTATGTTTGTTGCATTAAATTAAAAAAAAAAAGAAGAAGAAGAAAATCCAGGGCAGTTAGGAAAAAGAAGAGAAAACTTGTTCTCCATTAATTCAGAAGGCTGAAATCAAGACAGACTAGAAGAAAAGTATGGGGAGGCCTATCAGGCCAACATTAACACAAAACTTCTTTAGCACTAGTTGCCTTGAGAGGTAACAATTCCCCTCACCACCTTCAAAGTATTAAAAAAGAGGCTGGCAGGCATTATGGGGATATCTGTGGAGGCTCATCTATTTCTCCCTGTCTGGACTGCATTAAGGTGGAAGGGAACTTTGAGATCTGCTTTAAATTCTTTAAGATTTTGTGTTCCTACATAAGGCCATTCTTGTAGACTCAGACTGAAAAACAAGTGAAGAAAATAAGGAGAAACAAATCTAACACATAACCTATACTAGGACAAGCATTTCCCACCCCACTGGAAATTTGTTATTTGATAATACAAAAGCTTGAGCCTACTTTACCAGAGAATTATGAATCAGAACAAATCTCTGCGCACTAGGCATTTCACATGTGTTATTCTCATTTCATCCTTGTTATTACCCCCATTTTATAAAAGGACACAGATACTTAGAGAATAAGCAATGAATGGGTTTTGATCTTGATTGAAACCATGTTCCCTCCACTGAACCTTCCCACCTCTATGATAAATTAGTACTGGCAAAATACAGCATTGCCTCTTTTGTGTACTGGCATTAGAAAACTTAATTTTCTACCATATCTTGATTTCCATACCATAAACTTATGCATGCAGGTCTTACCACTTATTTCAAGCTCTGCCCAATGTGATTTCTTTCCATTTGCTGCTTCCTCAGAGGACATAATTGTGTACATCCTCCTAGGGTCAGGGGGCTCGTATTTTTCTTTGGGCATGCCTGTTGAATTAAAAAAATACAATCAGTATTCTGAAGAACCAAATAACTGAAAACAACAACATCTTTTTAAAAGTAAACACACCCATATTATCATCTCTAAATACCACTTCCCACCAAAAAGAACTAGGCACTTCTTGGAGAAATGAAGATTTCAGGTCCAGGATCAGAAAAATACAAAAGAGGCCTGGATGCTAACAAAGATGGTATGGCTGTAGAAGCAGCAGGAAGCCTGAAGAAGCAACCGGTGGCCACAGGTCAGACAACATGAACATAAAAGAATGACTCTGAGTCATTATAAACTGCATGAATTCAAAACTTTAACTTAAAAAAAAAAAACAAAAACAAAAAGCCTCAGTCACCTACAAAGTGGGAAAAGGGAAAGAATCAAGCATTTATCCTGTACTTCTGGCCAAAACTAGATAAGAAAATGTTCTTAACAGAATTCCAGCTAATAAACACAGAAAGAGTTACATAATTACAAAATCACTATTTCACAACCCCTAACGAAAAAAAAAATGGATCTAGGCAATGATCACCAATGATTAATAAAAGCATTAGGTGAAAAAAGAAATCCAATGGATGAATTATTAAATAGATATCTAGCTTATGAGACCTGAACCCAATGGCCAATCTCATCATTAGGACAACTAGATCTTTATGCCAATACTACTATGCCCTTGCCCCCTCATCGAAACATATTAAAAGTAAAAAATTGAATGTGAATCGTATCAAGCCCTTCTACTTCCAGTACCAGTAGAACAAAATAAAGAGGACCATGTTTAAAATAACACAAGACACAACAATGTGAACATATTGAACACTACTGAACTGTATACTTAAAAATGGTTAAGACATAAATTTTGTTATATTTTAACCACAACTAAAAAATTTTTTAAAAATCTTAAATAACTCTACCAAAATACAGCTGGCAAGATGCAGAATATGGAAAGTTAGAGATGAGAAAGACCCAATTTTTTTTTTTTTAAGATTTTATTTATTTGACAGAGACACAGCGAAAGAGGGAACACAAGCAGGGGGAGTGGGAGAGGGAGAAGCTGGCTTCCCACCAAGCAGGGAGCCCGATGCAGGGCTTGATCCCAGGATCCTGGGATCATGCCCTGAGCTGAAGGCAGACACTTAACTGAGCCACCCAGGTGCCCCAAAAGACCCAATTTCTTCAACAAATAAATGACATGAAAATAAGATGGAAGGAAATTGACATGGATTTCACAATTTACAAGGCACAGTAATAAAATGCCCTATATACACCTGTTTGGGTATATTTGGGAAAAACCAAGTGTAAAAACCATTTCTGAGAATCAGACAACTTTAAGTATTAAAAATAAGTTGAGGGCGCCTGGGTGGCTCAGTGGGTTAAAGCCTCTGCCTTCGGCTCAGGTCATGATCTCAGGGTCCTGGAATCGAGGCCCACATCGGGCTCTCTGCTCAGCAGGGAGCCTGCTTCCTCCTCTCCCTGTCTCTCTGCCTGCCTCTCTGCCTACTTGTAATCTCTCTCTCTGCGTCAAATAAATAAATAAAAATCTTTAAAAAAATAAAAAAAAAATAAGTTGATACTGAAGAACTATCGTTTATTTCATTTGCGGTTATTTCCTTAATCCTTATGTTATCAATACCTTCTGAAATATTCAAGTAAAATGAAATCTCACACCCTTTGCATATTCCCCCAAACCCCTTGACTGAGTCTCACTTCACCTTATTCACTTGGATGAGCCAAAATCCATTTTAGTCAACTCTCCACCTTCCCTGGATACCTACTCAGCTAAATATAGCTGGAGAAAAACCTACCACCATGTGAAATTAATGTGAGCAAGTCAGCAATCATTTACCTCAAATGGAATCATTTATCAGGAAATTATACTTTTAATTCTCCTAGTCCCTTCTACATGACTTCTTTCTTCAAACCTCTAACACTTACTCCTCCATCATCTCTTTCTTACTCCTATTTTCTCACTGAAACAGTAAACACAAGAGTCCTTTCTATGAACTCCCACCTCCACCCATCCTACACTTTTAGTAGGACAAATTGCCTCCCCTCTGAACACTCAATCCCCCCTACCATCTTTCCTATTCAAGGACATTACTTGGGAATTCTCTCCTACATCACTTTTTCCCTCTCTACTAGATCTTTACCTCCAGTATACATATACATAGTATTATTTCCTCTACCTAAAACTCCTGACCCCATTTCGCCCTCCAGTTACACTTTTGTCTCATTCTCTTCACAAAAAAATTATCCCTAGGAGTTGTATATACCCTCTCTCCTAGTCGTCTTTTCCCAGTTAGTCATTCAAATTCAGTATGTACTTTGAAAAACGTTCTACCAAAAACTGCCAAGAAAAAAACCAGCGACTTCATGTTGTTATATCCAATGGTCGTTTCTCAGACCTCCTTTTGCTTGTTCTATAAGCAGTATTTGATGTAAATGATCAATCCCATGTAGACACACTTATTCATTTGGCTTCTAGGGTATCTTTTATCTTGGTTTTCTTACCTCACTAGATTTAGTCTTTTGCTAGTTCTTTCCGCAGAGTCAGAATTAACTCCATTTTACCAACAGAAACCTGAAGCCCAAAAAGGTTTAAGCAATTTAACCATCATTATAAGGCTGAGAAGTAGCAGAGTCAGGCTTTGTGTATGATTAAAAGTTAAAGCTACTTTCTAAGTGAAATAAGCCAGTCACAAGGAGACAAATATCGTATGATTTCGTTTAAATGAGGTACTAAAAGAGTCAAACTCAGAGAGACAGAAAGTAGAATGGTAGCTATCAGGGGTTGGGGAAGGGAAGTTACTGAACGTGTGCAGAGTTTCAGTTTACAAAAGAATTATGAAGCTGGATGATGGTAATGGTTGCACAGCATTATGAATGTCTATAACACTACAGAATGCTACACTTAAAAATGGTTAAGACGGTAAATTTTACGTGTATTTGCCACAGTAAAGAAAAGACTGGAAAAAAAGTCAAAGCAACTTTCACTATGCTAGGCTGCCTCCCTAATGAAGGGAAATAGAGCTATTTTTGAAACAAAAATGGGCTCTGGGTAGCCAAAACACCGAAGAAGGTAAATAATCCTTAAAAAGCTGCTTGAAAAAATATAAATGGTGAGGCTAATCATCTGCACAAGAAACAGCACGTCTATTTTTTGTTTTCTTAAGTATTATTGATTAAACAAACTGTTCTCTTACATGTTAACCTCTTGAGAACAGAATACAATGACTAAAGTTTTTAGACTGATGATACAAAATACCTAACAGAGAGCTACATAGTCAGAAACTGTTCCTATTCTAGAGGACTATCTGGCAAAGCAAGTGCCCTTTCTGAATGATATGAATATTCCAGGAACAACCTAGAAAATACAAAATGTCATTTCAAACTACCAGAGCTTGATGAAAACAGCCCATCATCCAAATACCATTATTCGAATGGATTCCACTTTAAAAAAAAAAAAATTCTGATCTTCATTGACTTTTCCCAATAAAATCTAACAACGGTAAGAAACTGGCTCTGTCCCGCTGAGGTTAGTATTTTGGTCCTATTATTAATCATTTGACTTCTTAGTGGAAGTTGAGAAGTCTGATTCATCAACCTCATATGAGCTTAGTTTGAATCAAGGTCCAGAGTTTGGTCACACTTCAGAAAATGGATAAAAGTGTTACTGAGCTACGAAATCTGAAAACCAGAGGTGCCCGGTTGGCTCAGTTTGGGTTAAGCATCTGTCTTCAGATCAGGTCATGATCCTAGGGTCCTGGGATTGAGCCCCATGTCGGGCTCCCTGTTCTGAGGGAGTCTTCTCACCCCCCCCCAAATAAATTTAAAAAAGAAAAGAAAAAGAAAGAAAAAGAAATCTGAAAACCAGGCCCTGGACCTGGGGTCATTCCATCAGAGTCATAATTTTGCCTAGATAACCAACCACACTCCACTTCTTGGTTTTCATAACGTGAGATGGGTGGACTTAAAATCTGATAGCTCATTAAACTCGAAAGCAGCAAGGAGATCATCTTTATTTTCAAATTCCTGAGAATGAGGATTTGGAAGCAGGGGGTGGGAAAAGAGTATGACAGAATGAAAGAAATGGTAGCACATAAATTGTTGGATCACTATAGTGTACACCTGAAACTAATGTAACACTATGTGTCAACTATAGTCAAATTAAAAAAAAAAAAGGTGGCAAATTGGACAAACTCTTTCCAGGAGTAGGAAGAGGAGCACATCTGCCCACTGAGCAATGCCCTCCCCCCATTTTGGGGGGAATCTGGCAAAACATAGTGTTGGTAGAGAAAAGGATGTAAGAATGCATACAATTTAGGATATTTCCCAAGACTTTGAAATCAACAGGCAGATCTCTCCTCTAAATAATCTGCAGTGACATACCATTTTTATCTAAAAAGACTAAAAGGTTTCCAAAACAGACTTGAAAACTGCCAAGGATTACAAAAGACTTAAAAACAGCTATGCCAGAGTCAGCAGGTATGTAGCACCTGACTAGTCAATCCCCTATTCTCCAATCCAGGGCCAGGCATCACTACTGATCCTGGCAGCATAAAGTCCATCCCAACTCCAGATCTCAGAGAAACAGATTTACATTATCTTAGAATAATTATCTTAAAGAAACACAGAACATTATTTACCAACACAGAAAGAAATGCTTTCATAATTAAATATTTTAAGAAATGGCTTAAAAATACAGAACTATAACCACTGCAGGAAAGTTAGTGTTGCAAAGCAGAGTTACAAACGAAAACACAACTAATAAGACCATCCTGGAGCATTTAAACTAAGAGTACCCTAACTGCATACTAAGAAAAACTGCCATCTAGATAAGGAAAAAAATTGAGAAATCCACATATTCTCTACCCTACAAGTCCAGAAACGCCATGTGCACATGGTACACGCACATGTGTGTGTGTGTGTGTGTGTGTGTGTGTGAGAGAGAGAGAGAGAGAGTGTGCGCGCGCGCGCGGGGGTGTGTGTATGTGTGTGTGTGTGTGTGTAGGAAGGTGAGGGGGCTGGGACAGAAATCATAGGGAAGGTTTTTATAAAAACCCATAGGGAGGGATTTATCAGAATCTAAGGTGGAGAGAAAAGAAGACAAGAACAACTACAGAAGCAGACTAGAATGAATATATTCACAAAGGTCCTTGCAAAAAGTTATACTCCACCCACAGCCCCAAAGAGATTCATAGTTCCCTAATTACAGCCTTTATATTAAATCTATTTTAACCATCCTCTAGCTAAGAGTATAAAGAAAACAGTTGGTGGAGACAGGGACATAAGGAAAGGGATAGGAGTCTCTGGTCTATTTTTCTGCCAGGAACCAAACTTACACTCAATCGAAGTCAGAGACAATCAAATATCTGAATGCTCCCCATGGGAAAAAATATGTAATTACAAAAACCACCACCAACTGGGGGTTGAAATCCACTAATCACAACCCATAGACAAATGTTGTGCCAACAGCCTGCCTCTCCCCCATCTATACATAACCTTCAAAATCAATCTAACGGGAAACCAACAGAAGTGCCTAAGAACCCACCCATGCCATACCTGAATAAAAAGCAAGTCAACACAGACTGGTCAAACACAAGTGTAACACACACAGCACAATGATTATACAAAATGACTATGAAAGAAAGGAAAGAAAGACTACAGAAATAGAAAAATATTCCACAAAAAATTGTTTCTTGTGCTTAAAGAAGTTCAAGAGAACATAGCACTGATAAACAAAAACTATAAATAAAGAAGTCAACTGTGGGACAACACAAAGTGAGAAAAAAAGGTAGTGTACATCTAGCAAGGGAGGAAGTATTTGCATATTAGAATCTCTAAAACAAGACTGGGCAGAAAAAGGAAAGTCACAGAAAACATATGCATAATTCCTACTAAAACAAAAGGCAAACACTGGCAAAAATTAAACAGACTCTTTTACGGAAAAACAAAAGAGATGATAATGTAACATCTAAGAGAGTAACTACCTATGCTGTAACTCAGTAAATCTACCCTTTGGTATTTACCAAAGGAAAAATAAAATGTATTTCCACAAAAATACATTCATATAAATGTGCATAATAGTTTTATTCATAGTTGCCCAAAACTGAAAACCACCGAAATGTCCATCAACAATGAAGAGATAATCAAACTGTGATATATCCATACAAATACTACTCAGCAATAAAAAAAAAGAATGAACTACTGATACATACACACATATATAGATGAATCTCAAACATTACACTGAATGAAAAAGACCCAAAAGATTCCATTTACATGAATTTGCAGTGGTAACAGTGGCTGCCCTTGTGGGAATTGATGAAAGTATCCAGTATTTTAACTGAGGGTGATTTATATGTTGGTATATATATTTATCAAAACCCAAAATGTACATTTAAGGTCTATACATTTCACTTTCTATAAATTTTACCTTAACTAAAAAACATTCTGTACTCAAACACTTGGTCAAGTATGAAGACAAACAAAAGGACATTTTCAGACAAGCAATTACTAACAAAGCGTACAACCATGTGCTTTTCTGAATTACTCATTATAGCATTGTTTATGACAAAAAGTACAAACAACTTAAGTGACCATTAATAAGAATGTATGATTAAATGAATGCAACCATACTATGGAAAATCAAGCAGCTGTGAAAAGAATGATGATTGGTATTATACTGGATTGTTCACTTCATAGTTTAGGATTAAGCAAATAAGTACTTAGGTTAAAGATGTTAGGAACCAAAATTTTCAGGGTAAGAAAACATTTATAAATCAAAAAAATTAAGCAAAGACATCAAAGTTGACTTGAAAATATCAATATAAACTCATGATTTTATTTTTTAAGATTTTACTTTTTATTTCAGAGAGCCCACACAAGTGGGGGGGGCAAGAGGGACAAGCACACTCTGAACTCAGAGGGGGGCTTGATCTCTGGACTGAGATCATGACGGAGCTGAAATCAAGAGTTGGACGCTTAACCAACCCCTGCACTCATGATTTTAAATTTGTTTTTAACTACACAGTGAAATGTTCTAGAAATAATGTTATCTCTGGAATAATAGCACCCCTAATCCTCAGTTTTGAGAAAGCAAAGTTTTTTGTAAAATGGCCAACTACAAGTATGGGGCAAGAAATGTATAAAATATGTAAAGCCTGAGACATCCTTGAGTGCCAAAATCCTAAATCAACATGACAGAGGAGCCAGCTAAAAGGGGTCCTCACTGGCCAAAGCTGTGACAACTGGAGCAAAAAAGAATCATAATTATAATGGAATGAAATGGAATCAAAAATCTGTGGATAACATGATCATCATCAGTGCTGCAGAAAACAGAGCCGGCAGTGCTGTGAGGGGGGGATCAGTAGTAGGAAACAACTGCAGTAACGAAGGCATGAAGAACGCAAGAGGGGAGAGGTGAGGGAAGGAAAGGCCATAGCTGCACATTAGCCACAATCTGAGGCAGCTTTTAAACTAAAAAAACTGGTAACTAAAGGCAAAGATTTAAGTGTTTACCTTTTCGGCAGGTACCACATTTCAGAATTGATCAAACAGCCCCAGTTGAATAGTCTTACTTTACAAAAGAATGACAGCTAATAAATGAAGAATCAAACAAAAAAGAAAAAGCCAACTTCATTTTATAATTCCTTCTTTAGGCAAGGATTATAAATTGTGTTTAAACCATTAGATGAATCACTGGCACTGATGTAATGCTAAGATAACACCATCACCCAAATTGTTTTCTGATCATAAGGCAGAAAACGTTCAACAGAGAAATAAAAGGTTACCTTTTTCATCAATCTACGCAACACTAATGGGGAGAGAACCAGATACTGACTTTGTCTCTCAATATGACAGTATGACGGAACAGGAAGTACACATCAATGTTTACCCTGATTGAGAAATAGAGGAATTGGCCCGATGACGCCAAAGAAGCAATCAGACCAAATGAGAATGCAGGACTTTCTTGCAGGACAACTGGTCTGCTGCCTTCAACAACCTGGTGTCAAGACTATTTTAGATTTGAAAAGAATTAAGGGATATAACCAGGTGCAATCAATGGTCCCTACAGAAGATCCACAAATCAGCAATAAAGGACATTTTGTGGACAGCTGGAGAAACATTTAATACCTAGTTCATATTTAAAATATTAGTGAATAATTATGAGATCATGTTATTTTGGCCATATATAAAAATATCTGTTAAAAAGCACTGAGTTAAATATTTTATTTTAATTATACTGGCCAGATCTTTTTCAAGGAAATGGGAGTTACAGCCATTCTCAACTGACAAAAGGCTAAATTTAACATCTCTCTTTTCCTTTTTACATTTTCTCCTCTGTTCTTCGTGTTTTACTTCTTTCTCAAACATGAAGGAGAAAAAAAGGAGAGGGACAGGGGAAAGGAAGGGGGGAAACCAGGAAGAAATAAACTCATGTGCAGAAAGACCCTTACATATGTAACTGATCAGGCTCCAATTAGAGCTAAGACTTAAAGCCAGGCTGACCTCTGAACACCACAATTGAAAATCCACATGTAACTTCTGACTCCCCAAAAACGACCAGTAGCCTACTGTCGACCTCAAGCCTTACCGATAACATAAACTTTTGATTAACACATATTCTGTATGTTGTATGTAGTATATACTGTATTCTTAGAATAAAGTAAGCTAGACAAAAGAAAATGTTGAGAATATCATTAGGAAGAGAAAATACGTTACAGAAGCGTACTGTAAAAAATCCAAACACAAATGGACCCATGCAGTTCAAACCCATATTGCTCAAGAGTCCATTATGTTTGAAAAGGTAGTGACACTGGGGCGCCTGGGTGGCTCAATGGGTTAAAGCCTCTGCCTTCGGCTCAGGCCATGATCTCAGGGTCCTGGGATCGAGCCCCGCATCGGGCTCCCTGCTTCCTCCTCTCTGCCTACTTGTAATCTCTCTCTGTCAAATAAATAAATAAAATCTTTAAAAAAAAAAAAAAAAGGTAGCGCCACTAACCTCAATGCCAATTTATTTCTTCCAATCTAATTTTTCACTAAATTCAATTGATTTTTACCTCTTCAGGATTTCTAAATTTGTTTTCTCCATTTTCACTGCTACTGAGTTAATTTACACCCTCCTCCTTTCTCAGCTTCAAGGATTAAACAATCTCCTCTACATCCACCTTCCAGATAGATGCCTGCTCCTATCACTCTCCTGCTTAAAAAACCCAAGATGGCCCATCTGCCTATCCACCTAAAGTCCAAACTTCAAAGTCCTTTACAATCACCCCACACAGTTTGCATCTCCCAGCATCTCATGTAAGCTCTAGTAGATTACACTAATGAACTGGACTAAACATTCATTCTTTCATGACCCAGAATCAGGTTTTCCTAAAAGAGAAATCTAAAAGCAACTCAGTACATCTGAACCATACTTCCTTAGGGAGCTTTCTTTACAGAATTATTCATTCAACAAATACTTACTCATCACCTTCTATGTGCCAAGTACTCTGCTAGGTGCTAGGAATAAAAATAAGAAATACATGATCATGGACCTTAATCTACTGGGGGAGCAAACAAAAGTTTCACAACCACGGAATCACACTACAACACTTTCTTATTTCTACAGATAGCACTCGAAGTTAGAACTTTGCCTTTTTCTCAACAAATATAATGGACTCTTATAACTGGTATTTATGCTTTTAAGATTACAACTAACCTACGTATCAGTCTCAAATTACTCTTCCTGAAGTCGAGTTCTGATTACACTGCAAAATTCAGGAAAAAGAACCATTCTTTGTAAAGACTGGAAGATCACCTAGAATGATTTCTGGTCCTATACCAGCTTTAAAACTGTGATTCTATATCATCCTCTGTCCCATCACTGCCTCAACTCTGCTGCTTAGACAACAGACAAATGTCTCAGCTTAGAATTCAAAATAGTCTACCTTTCCAGACTTTATTCCAATACTTTTATTTCTTTTGATACAACTGGCAGACAACTGCCATCCTTCAAATATGCTCCACTATCTTTCTATTCCCATTATAAAACAACCAAGCCATTATATGAAAAGAAAAAAACAAAACAAAACAAAACAACAAACCTCCCTCTTTGATTACAATCCAAACAATAATTTATTCACAGGTACATTAAAAAATTGTGTGTAACAATAAATACTAATTTAACCTGGATTTTGTTCCTACCAAGACATGTAAGACATTTAAAATGTAAATGTCATATAAAAATAATCTGATACTGTAAAAAATGAAAACACTCTGAAATTTTAAGTTAGTCGTAATTATGACTGAGATGGCAGGCCTAAATTACTGTAAATTACTTACCTTCTGTTTTTTCCAGTTGTATTAGTTGAATTCTAGACATGAAAAACATGTGACTCTCTGTAAATAAAAGCAGCTAGCCCCCTTGGACTACATTCTTAAGTCTTCTTTAGAGCTTCAAGTCAGTTAAGGCACTGCTACATCGCACTTTAAACCCCAATCATCCTCTCAGTGTGATCGCAGTTTGTTTTCTTTTTCTATCCAGGTTTCCACCATGACTGATGGGCCAATTAAAAGTTTACACAAATGCTAAACCTGATTCAGGAGCTGTCCTTAGTGGCAAAACTATCACCAGGTCTGTCACTAGTTCCCTGTGGCAGGCAAACCAATCATAAAAAACCTCTCCAAAAGATGACTATCCTGATCTAAAAAGCAACTTAATCCTAACTGTGGATCTGTAGAGTTCAAGGGCTAATCTCTTAACTAGCCAACTATACTACAGTAGGTATCTTACAACTCATGATAATCTCTCAAGTTATTTGAATTGCACAGGAGAGACAGAATAAAAAGATAGTAAAAACAAAAAACAAAAGACAAGGTACCAAAAAGACCCTACTAAAAAGTGAAACTGTCATCTTGGTCTTCTCACCTTCCCTTCCTCTATGATCCCCACCCATTTTCCAAGTCAGAAATAGGGGTACTATCCTTAACTCACATACAACCCCAGCCTTCACATCCAATCACCAATTCCAGCCCATTTTAACTTCCTAAATCTTCCTCTCGCCCACTGTGCCTCCATTTCCTGGGCTCTTCCCTGAAATACGAGCTAATCCAACGGTCTCAGATCCATGTTCTTCTGCTGCCCCCTAACTCAGATGCAGCCTAGACACTATCCAGAGTGACCTCCTAAAAATATAAGTACTTACCTCAAGGTCCTAAAACCACATCTTCTTCATCTTTGTACCCATGGACTAACACGGACTAACACGGCACCTGACATAAAGGAGGCTCAAAGACAAGTTGAACTAAGCAGAGGAGACCCAGGCTCATTTACAAAACAAAGTTTTTTGACCTGACTCCCCTGTGCCTCTCCAGTCTTAGCCAATCAATTCCCATTTACTTCTCACAACCCTCCATGCCTTAGCATGTGCTATTGCTTCTGCCTGAAACGCCATTCTCCCTCCCCCTCGAGATACCTTAGGGACTCCAGTCATCTTCAAATGCCAAATCAGATATCCAACTTCAAAAAGATCCTTCTTCCCTATCCCTCCCAAACACAGGAGCTTTGAGCTATGCTGCACCTTGAAGATATTTCTATAATAGTATCTTTAACTCCACCCCCCCCTTTTTTTTTACATCTCACTCACCTACTCTATATAGCTCCTTGGCTTTATATTTTAAGTATTTTTTATCTCTTCAGAGCCTGGCAAATAGTTAATTAAGTAATTGGTGAATAACTGTAAAAATTCGAGGACAGAAGCTATGATAGTTAAAAAGAAAAGATCAGTTTGTAAGAGTCAAGTGTACTAACAGAAGCAGTACTCATTTTACCAGCAACAAGAAAAACTAATATCTAGGCTTCTAATCTTGAAGGCAAAATCTAGAAAAACCAGACAGAAAGACCAAAAACTGAAAATACTGGTTCTAGGATAGCCTAGGATAAGAATCAAGGGGACAGATTTAAAAGACTTAAATTGTATAAATGTAACCTCAGTGACATGCTCTGGCAAAATAAGGGCAAACCCTGAACAGATGGGAGTAATAGTAAAACTGCTGCGTGTCTATCTGCCACAAGGCACTAGGCAGTAACAAACAACACTATTTGTGCAAGAACCGCGTGACAGGCCTATCCTGCCCTTTCACATACATTATCTCATTTAACCCTCAGGACTCCTGTAAATAAATACTATTCTCCTTACAAACACAGGGAAGGTCCAGAGAATGAGTAACTTGCCTGGGGTCACAGAGATACTAATGGCACAACTATGATTTTAACCCAAGTTTGATTCACAGATCTGTGCTCTCAACCACTATGCAGTCATTTACCTGTATCATCCTCAATTTAATTCTCAAAGCAACCCATGACGTAGATGCTATCCTCATTTTATTTTAGATGAAGACACAGGGTTTAAATAATCTGCCCAAGGACACACACAATTGATAAGCAGTAGCACTGAGGTTTGAACCTTAGACAATCCAGCCACAAAGCTCCTCATACAAGCCTAGAATTCTGTCACTGATAAAGCCAAGATCTCATGTTCCTTCTCCAAATATTGTATTGCCGAGACCATTGAGCCCTCCAGTTTCCTTCTCAGATGTCTCCTTTTCCCGGGCTACTCCACACCTGCCTTTCCTACTCCCAAACGCTGCCCAATACTCTAAGACAGCAGAGCTCAAACACTATCACCTCGGGACTCTTACACATTCTTAAAAATTCACAAGTACCTCAAAGAGCTTTCATTTTTGTGGATTATACCTGTCAACATTTGTGATTCTAGAAATTAGAAGAAAATTTAAAATATGTATTAACTCATTCAAAAAAACACTCTTTTTAATAAGATTTTATTTATTGGGGAACTTGGGTGGCTCAGTCGTTAAGCGTCTGCCTTCAGCTCAGGTCATGATCCTGGGGTCCTAGGATCAAGCCCCACATTGGGCTCCCTGCTCAGTGGGAACCCTGCTTCTCCCTCTCCCATTCTCCCAGCTTGTGTTCCCTCTCTCACTGTCTCTCTGTCAAAAAATAAATAAAATCTTTTTTTAAAAAAATCTTTTTTTAAAAAAAGATTTTATTTATTTATTTGTCAGAGAGGGAGAGAGCAAGTGATCGCGCACAGAAGGAGGGGGAGCAGCAAGCAGAGAGAGAAGCAGGCTCCCTGCTGAGCAAAGAGCTCGATGTGGAGCTCTGGAACTAGATCCCAGGACCCTGGCCAGATCATGACCTGAGCGGAGGGCAGACGCTTAACCAACTGAGCCACCCAGGCGTCCCAAACCTACGACGTTAATAAATATTTTCATGAAAAGTAACTATTTTCAAAAACAAAATAAAATATCACAAGGACACAGTCTACATTCTCGCAAATCTCAATGTATGACATACTAAAAGACAGCTGTATTCGCATATCTGCTCTGAAGTCAATCTGATCAGATACCACACATTTTTTTAGGTTCTGAAGAACTCCACTGTACACTCGTAAGAGAATAAGAATGGAAAAGAAAACATCTTAGTAATATCTCTAAGAACTTAAGGTTTCTATAGCCAACTCCTCCTCTCCCCAAAATCTCATACACAATTTCCTTAAATCTTTTCTCAAGTAGTACAAAAATAAGTTTCAGTACAAACTGGTTTAACTAAAATTTCCAATCAATAAGACTTCTTTGAAAACAGGGATCTTGAAATTATGGTAAAATATTCCTCCAAAACATAAAGCTGAACAGCAGGATATAGTAGTCAATATCCAGCTCTAAAAGGAAAAGATTAGCATACCCATCTGCATCCACAGTGCCCAGCCTGTGACAGACAGCCTGTAACAACAGCCTGTGACTACACTGCTGTTAAAACACAATTCTAACCATGTGCACATGCCCAATAACACATGAGTGAATATAAAATACGGTCAGAGAAGCACTGAGAGAAGTTTCCTATGCAACAACCATAGGAAACAACTAATTTTAAAAGCCAAAAATGGTTCAAATACTAGCAATTTCATTCGACCCAATAAATTAACTCAAAATCAACTATAAAGATATCCCGAGTATAGGTCATCCACAAATTTCAACTCAAAATAAATTCAAGTATTTGTCAGGTTAATTTTTATTCTCTATATTTGAAGTCAAACATACAGAACAAACAACATACTAAGACAAATACAATCTGCCATCTAATCAGCAAAAGCTTAGTGCCCACTAATAAGCAGGGTGGTAAGTCAAAATCATGATTTGTGGGGTAAAACCTCACCAAGATCAAAAAGGTTAAGGCGAGTGAAACCACCAATCCTAAATGTGCTCCTTAACATGAGATAAGCAACAACCACCTGGTTTATAGCTTCAGCACCAAATGATGGATACCAGCAGAGGTCTTTTCATTTCTTTCTTATCTTTTGTCAGATTTTCCATAATCTATTTGCTTCTCCCTCTCTTACAACGACTCATAATAGTCTAACGACCACTATTTAGTGAGGATTTTGGTCTCCTGAGGCACACAACATTTATTCCAGCTGCTAATTCGTATTTACCATCACTTGGGAGGTTTTAATGTACTGGCAATCAGTTTTCAACCCTCTAGTTCTTTTTTTCCCCTAAAAGAAAATTATTCATGAAATGCTGACCTTACAAATCATCAAGAAGCAAGCTACTGAGTAATGTTTCAGAAGATTTGGAAAGAAATCTAAAGAAACTCTGCTCAAATGGGAATTTTGCTATACACAGCTTTTTGACCACATATGTGACTGCCTTTTCCTAAACAGTGAAATGCTTTAAAACTGGATTTTTGACCAGCATGCATAGTATTCTTATGTGGACTTTCATGAGGTTTTTGATCCATAACCTAAAACAAAACCATAAATATTAAGAATCTGCCAGGTAGCTCTATTCTATCAACATGATTAGCCACCAATGTAAATGGTTATAAGTTTGGGGCAACAACTGGGTCTCTCCATATTATCAAATCAGTATCAAAGGTCTATTCCAAGCCACATCATCATGAGTGTGTGTCAGGATGGAAGTGGGGGGAGTACAGTGAAATTAAGAATACAAACTAGAGTCAAACAGACCTATATCAAGAAAGATGTGTTTACATTCATCTTTAAGGCTAAAGCTTCCTCATTTATAAAATGATATCTAGCTCACAATTTTGTGACGATTAACACACGTAAAGCACAATGCCTATCACATCATTAGCATTCAAAAAAAGCGATTTATTTTTTCTGTGACTACAATCCCTAAGTCTGAGTTTCTCTAGTTTCCCTAAAATTAGAAACCAAGTGCTAAGTCTTTAGATGTCCCAAATTACAGTTTTCACTTTCAGCAATTTTAAATGAAAACATATGAGGAGCTATTGTTCCACAAAACAGCAGTTGGCTTCATCAGATCCTGCTTTATGATGCTGTGGTGGTTGCATGCAACTATATACAATCTTATGAAAGAAAAAAATTGCCCCCCAAAAAGCTGCATGCAAATAGTATTTTTGACTTAATGTGAATAAACCTTCATTTCCGTCTGGTCTTCAATTAGCAGGGGCTCCTCTAATATCGTTTTTCACCTATCCCACCACACCTCCCCCACCCAAAATCTGCCTAGTTAAAAAATCTATACACAACAGCTAGATGCATCCAAAGAAGCACCTCTAATAGTCTTTTTGGATACAAAGATCAGGGCCTATTTTCTGTTTTGTTAAAACGCCACGTGCTAACTTTTTAAGGTATACATTTGCAGCAACTAACTTGAAAGAAAATTACTATGCCTGTTGATTCCTTCTTTGCTACTATTCTACACTTATGGGTACCTGGGTGGCTCAGTTGGTTAAGGGATCAACTCTTGATTTCCATGCAGGTCATGATCTGGGGATTGTGGGATTGGACCACAGGGCTGTTGCTCAGCGGGGAGTCCACTTGTGAGCAAGGAGCCCACTTGGGATTCTCTCTTCCTCTCCCTCTGCCCCTCCCCTGCTCTCTCACTTGTACTCTCCCTCTCTCTAAAAAAAAAATAATAATTGAAAAAAAAAAGTGCATCAAACATTTAACTCAACTTTGGACTGCTGAGCATAGGACAAATACAAACCTAGTGAGGTTTGTATGAAAAGTAAATTTTAGTCTTCCACTAACTTAAGACTGAAAAGTTCTAATATGATTTTACATCAGATCCACCTCCAATGAGGAAAATTTTCCTGTTTTTGAACTCCATAAAATTCCACAAAGAAAATAACTTTATGTGACCAAATAAAAAGTCAATCATTTAAGCCAATACATCAGGGGAAAGTCTGAAATATAAATATATATATTAGAAATTTATTTCCTGTTTTGGACAAAGGCCGGCAACCAATATAGGAGTCTACCTTCTCCCAATCCCGTCTCTTTTTTAAACTATTAGCCTCTTTTCCACTTTAAACTTTTCAAATAGCAGGCTGTAACCTTTTTCTTAACCTCCCATTTGCTTAAAACCTAACATACAGTCTGACTTCTACCGCCCCGGTCCCAGAAAAATTTGTTCTGCTTACATGACTGCCAAATCCTATTATACCATTCTCAGAGCTCATCCAACCCTAATGCTGGCCATCACTTGTCGCCACTGAAAACTCCCTCTTGTTCAGCACTCCTACCTCTCTTGGCATCTGTAATTTTCCTCGCTCCTATTCTCCTACCTCATTAACCATTTTATTGCAGTCCCATCCAAAATGTAATGTTGGCTGCTCCTATGGATTCCCTTGCTTCTCTCCTCTTCCTGTCCTATATAAAGCAGAGCTCCATGAGTAAGTTTCACACTGAAGTGTATGCATACTTTCATTCTCCTCAGCAGGGGCCATAATTCTCAACTGATTCTCCAATGGGAACCCTATCTCCCCCAAAAAGGTGAAAAGCATTTGTTCATACGCTCTTCCCAAGTGATCTTCTAACTTCCAAAACTAACTACATACTGACCAAATCTATAAAATCCCCAACCACTCTCTGGTCCAGAAACCTACTAGACATATCCACCTAAATATCCAACAGGCCATGTGAAACTCAGAATCAAAAGCAAGCTCTTCCACTTTCCTTGCCCAAATCTGCTCTTCTTCCTCTACTTTCCAAGTTAAATCATACCAAGTTACCCAAGATAAAAAAACTTCTAAATGGTACCCTATTTTTATAACTCATTACCTGGCCCTAATTCTGATTGATAGCTTTCAAAATTTATCCTATTCCTTTCCAGCTCCTATTATGTCCTTGACCTCTCACAAGGACTTAAATGAACTCTCTGGCCCCGGTTTCTTGACCACTTTCATCCAACCTCCACATTCTTACTATGTGTCTCCTGAAAAAGTGTGTCACAATTTCCGCACCCCTATCCACTTAACCTCTCAAGGGATCCCCCATTAAAGACCCCACCCTTCAAGAAAAAGCCCAAGACTATTCACCAACTGTTTCTGGCCATTCTTCCTGTCCCTCGCATCCTGGCATCCTGTGTTTCACAGCACAAGTTGTATGTAACCTGACTCTGCACATGCTTCTCCTCCACGAAAAGTCCTACTCGGCCTGACAAGTGCCTTCTCACCCTTCAAATTCAGCTCAAAGACCTCTGAGATGACTCCATCAAGTTTCCCAAGCAGAATCAGCTGTTCCTTCATTAGTGTGCCCCAAATGCTTTGTATATTCCTCATTACTGTATAACCTGATGAGTGCTTTATTGGTTCATGCGTCTTTATACCCCACTATAAATCCACTTGGGACAAAAGACCATAAGCCCTACAAGGATAGCAAGTCTATACATGGCGCCTGACATATGGGTGTCGGAGTATTTTTGGAACCGAGTTTTAGCACTATTTTAAAATGCTGTATTCAAGTATAATTAGTTCTGCTATATTGCTTGTTCTGAAATGTGAATTTGTTCCAAGGTGATTGATATATCAGGGAATGTGAGCACAATGCAAAATTCTCATTTGCATACCATTTCCCATTTGCATCTACTGCACTAGATGAATGTAGAAAACTGCACCCAGCTGAACTGAGCTGTGCAGAAATACACAAAACACACACACCTCAAACACTACCCACCCCTCAGTTCTGCCTGTGTGATATGAGCCACACCCACCCACCCACATCTGGTGTTACTATAACATTCCATTTGATTTCAGGTAACCTGCCTTCTGCCATTTCACAGGAACTCACAAGCAGTAAACCTTTCCATGCCCATTTCCACAAGCAAACCAGGTCTTTCTCGATGAAAAGTGCCACATTTATTTTTGTATTTATATATTCCTTAGCCATTTCACATGTGTAAAACTGTGCTGACCACTTTCCACTTTCATCAGGCTCATTTTTAACAATAAGCCATTAAGTTTTTGAGTGTTGTGTTTTTGTTTTCTGTTTTTTTTTTTTGAGTGTTGTGTTTTGATCTCATATTTCCCTGTGAGCCTGTAGTTCTTACCACACAATTTTGCATACCATGGTAACTTTCAGGAACCTATATGCTGCTTCACAGCAGAACGGACTACATAACTCTGAGCTATATGATGAGCTCTTAGACTTTAAGAAAATTTCAATATTCCAACTGCAGTAAGTTACTGGAGAGAAAACTCTGCCCTCCCCCGAGTTTCACATACATACAGCCCATGTCTCAACCGCCTATTAGGATAGTCACACCCTTTAAACTTGGTGCCTCTCACTTCTGGTAAGCAGAGGGTGGTTTTCTCCACCTTAGGCTCCACAGTCCGCCAAAGTCTAACTCAAAAAACAAGTTCTCAGTGCCTGAATTTTCAAGTATACCATGTTATGGGTTTCACTGTTTTGACTGCTTTTAACTTCTTCTAGAACATCCTGATATTTTGATTTTAAATTACCCTGTATTGTAGAGCAACTGGCCAAACTCTCAAGTCCACTATAAAAGGAACTATAGAACACAACAGACACTATATCCAAGTTAATAAGATTGAGAGTCACTAACCCCGCACGGTCTCAAAAGTGACTTTTTTTTATGTAGGGCCTCCATTCAATCCTCCACACTGATGCCAAAGTAGTCTATAAATCACCTTGCTCCCCTAATAAAAATATTTTGGCTCCCTCCTTTTGGGATAAAGATAGAAACTTCAGTTTTAGATAAGCAAGCGTGATCCTTCGAAATGTGGGACACAGCTTTGCAGGCTCATCTCCAGTCACTCTCCCTGTCCCAGTATCACCTCACCACTCACCATACCCCAATTTCTGGCACCTCATGTACCCACCATGCCCTTCTGTTTGAAATGATCCCCTCACCCCGGTTTGACAAACACCTATTCTGTGTTATTTTCTATAAACTGGTCCCACGCTTTCCACAAATTTACTCATCCTTTCTCCTGTTCTCTCATAGCACTTTGAGAATTTCAACACCTATAGACTACACAGTAAAAAACGGAGTAGATAGAATTCATTTTTGAATTCTCAGGGTCCAAGGCTATGTCCAGCATATACTATTCCTTGACACATAAACGAAGTTATCAAGAAAATATAAATGGATGAGGGAGAGGAAAAGACCCGAGAAAGGTAAGGTTAAGGCAGTGTATATATGAGTCCCCACTTTGTATGCAAATAACTTTCTCCTCTTTAATTATTCAAATACGAAAATACGGTGAATTCCAACTCTAATGCACCAGGCTCTGTGTTCAGTAAACTTATAGTTTAATTTATTCAGTATTTCTTAATTTCACCGTGGTTTCTTAACCACTTTATTGTAAAATGGCTACCTTGGTAAAGTGAGTAGCAGGCAAGGTTAAAGAAAAACGTACGTTAAAAGGGGAAGTAAGGATTTGAAAACTGAAATTGGAACTTTTTTCCAGACGAATAACATAAAGTTCCATTCACAACAAAACAGTGTAAATAAGTACTGCATACCCACAAAACCAAGTCTTTTCTGCATTAAAATACATGTCCTTAGTCGAACCTATCTGGACTTTGCGAAAGTGATAAACTTTAAAAGCAGTTTCTCAAGCATTGTACCCTGCACCTGGGAAAGTTACGAGCATGAAGATGTTGGTCACTCACCCCCTCATGGCCCAAGGGCTACAGCTGTGAGCAGCACTCACCATCTATTCCAGTACGCCTTACATACATTATCCTTTCCACTGCACTAGATATGAAAAAAACTTATGCTTCAAAGAATATAAGAAGGTCAATGTGTGTACAGTGGGATGCCTAACCACTGACCAAAAGGCATATTTATAAACTACAAGTACAGTAGGCAAATGCCTTCAATGTCTTTTTTTTATTTGCACTCAGGACTAACTTCTATAACCAACTTCATTTCTAGTCACGAGAAAAGGGTCTGAAATTTCCCAATAATTGTAGTCTTAATGTGCCACCAAGATTTAAGAAACCTGAAAACACCTACAAACCAAATAAGCATTCAAAAAGGCTTCTTCCTCTACGTTACCACGGATCAAGGCATTTTTGAAATTATGCAAGAATCAACTTTCAGAATGAATCTTATCAGTCTCACAAGAAAGTATCTTATATCACACCTTATTTCAGACTATTTCATCTAGTATCTTGTTCACCTGCGAACTGAAAAGACACAAGGACCACAAATAACTTCTACCTAAATAAAACACCCTGGCCCTCCCAAAAGAACTAATCTCCAGCAAATACCTCACACTCTCCTGTACTTTCCCTCCGAAATGCAAGCACCTTGGGCAAGTCACTTTTAACTTTTGTGGGACTCAGTTTCCACACTGGTAGCTTTTCAAAAATTTCATTTAAAACAGGTTAACTGGACTAGATTACTGGTCTAAAAATATTAAGGAATTTTCATTCTAAAGTCATCACATTCTGAAAACTGCGGTAACTGTTCTGACAGCAATTACAAAGAAAGTTTTCAAAACCTTTTGATCCATGACAATATCAGCCCTGAAAGCCTAAAAACTGTTTTGAAATGGTAAACCCTAGCGTACTGTAAGAAACACCTAGTGTTATTACGGCCGTTTTATTTTTCACTTGTTCATATTCCCTCTCTTCCTCTCCAAAATTAAATCTCCAGACACAAGAATGCAAGAAATTCCGGACTAGCACTAATGAGACAACCCACCTAGAAAACAGGTAAGTATGAGAATCAAATTCAAGCAGATTATTTAAACCACGTCAGCTTAACAGAGTAAATCCAAGAAGGTCAAGCAAGAGCGCTATTCACAATGTTGACATCTATAACAGTTAAAGAAAAGGTTACAGGTGTTCGATAGCAGGCTCTCTGGGGAAGGGGAGGGAGGAAAAGAGTCAAAGAAAAAAAGTTTCCACAGAACATAACGACTGGCGTTTAGAAATAAAAAGGGAGAGATGGGGTTGGGGTTACAGAGAAAACTGCTTCAAGTAATAAGGGCTACTACCTCCGAGTTGTGAGCAGTACTAGAAATCCCTTCATCTGGTGCTAAGCGCCTCTTTAGCCAGGTCCCTGTCACTCCCACCCTCTCGCTCGCAATCTGCGTTAAACTGAATTTTAAATACTTTTGGGGTGGGGGGTGTCAACAGTTGGTTTCCCGCGTTGCAGTAACTGCGAAGTTCCACACTCCACGACGCACGATCCCACACAGCCACTCCGCCAAAGTTGCCACCCATCCTGGCCAAGAGTCCCGGACGCCCACTCGCCGCCTCCGGGGGGCCACAGCCGGGGTCCCCGGGCCAGGGCGCCCCGCCCCCGCCCCCTGCGCGCCCCCGCCCTCGCCGTCAATCAACG